>JBBMOC010000043.1:2656341-2776217 GCA_037975185.1 Centropyge bicolor
AAGAACTGTTTGTTGTTGGCTTAACAGCCCCCTTGAGTATTGTATATATTTCTCTAGAGTTCTTGTGTAACAGACCCTGAGCGTCATGGCTGCTAGTCTTCCTTAATTGACATGCTTGTTCTACTGGTGGTTGGACTCCTTCATTGTATTGTTTCTTTAGGGAGAACATGCTTTTTTAAAACTTACAATATGAACAACTAGGGGTTATTACAATATAGCACAAATGCACCGTGCTATAATTATAGCACTGTACAAAGTGTGCATTAATGTCTTTTTGTTTCTGATCAATGAATAATTTTAATCAGGTGTGGATCAAAATACAGAGAAATGATGAGGATGGATTATTGAGGCAGGTCGGATGCCAAATATTAATGTGAGTTGTTGGAGTGCCATCTAGAAAAGTCATATAAACTCAGTAGTATCAATGTCTTTTCAATGTGCATAGTTGACTGACAACAGATGTTTCCCAATGTACTTGAATGTATGGCCACTTGCAATGTCGTATTTGTATACATTTTTTTAACTCGTATGCAGTATCTGTTCTCATGTGGTCTTATCGTGTTAAGATCTTGATATCTGGTAGCTGTTGTACGAATGCCCTATGTGTCCACTGGACATAAGGAGTATTTATTAGCAACAATACAGTGTCACTGATTTGACGACCTGAAAGCCAATATCATCCAACTCCAGACCTGTTTCAAGTTTTTTGTTTTTGTACTCAAATTGCTCAAGTTTCTCAGTTCAGCTCTAGTATTAATTCACTGAATGTCCATATTTTTTCTTTACTAAAAGCTGGATGTCAAAGCATTATGATGTGTCTCCCTAACTATTTCTTGGTTGAAATATGTTCAAAAGAAGATTTTTGAAATTGCCTCTCTCTCCCTTGGATGTGATCAGCGATGTGCACACTCCCAAACAAAGCTAATGAAGGAGATGAGGGCTGTTGTTAGAGTTAGTTTAGAGCCTCAAAGGACCTGTATTAGATGCCAGAGCTCTTGTCTGGGGACAAGCATCTGTCACTTTCACGTCATCACCATCTGGATGACCAACTGTGAGTCAGTTAGTGGCAACATCTTACTTTTGTTGTTTAACACAGGATCACAGACTTTGTGTGTGTGCCAGCAGGTTGTTTGGTACCCAACGGTTCCTGTACATATACCATGGACAATAGAGAACATTTGGCTTTCATCACAGGAGGGAGAGGCAACACTGTCTCACCCTCAACATGGCCGGGATTATGGAAGTGGATTGTAGTGAAAAGCGACTGTCAAATGCATGTTTATATCAGATGCTGATCTTGTCCCTAATCACTTCCACTGGAGGAGCTGGGGGTTAAATGCCTTGTTCAATGACACCTCAGTGCTGGAAATGGGGAATTGACAAGCTCTGCACTTTCACTTTCTTCACTAAGATTTATTCTGCCAGTCCTGGGATCAAACCAGATACTTTCTGGTTTCATGGTCACATAAAGCATTTAACACCAATAATGATATGAGATCATGCTTTGCAATCATAACTTAGTGCACTGCTACATATTATACTGGCAAATCTTAACCTCTAGGCAACGTATGACTGAATACTTATACATTTACATGCATTACATGAAAACCCCACAGTCTGCTTCTCTTTGCACTGCAATGCCACCATGTGGCTAAATATGTGTACGTGTGCTCTAATACATGGGCTGCAATACCAGACAGGATAGAGAAGACTGAGAAGTAATATCTCAAAAATTCTGTTTTCATACAGAGCAATGCCAATCCAACCAAGGTATTAAGTTTTCTGATAACCCGTGTATAAAATATTTGATTCAAAATATTAATAGATACTAACTTTTTTGTAGAATGCTATTTCAGCTGTCTATACAGTGCACCAATGACATGTTATGTGGAATTAAAGTGTTTATTCTGTCAGTGAGGCAGACTATGCTAATGTAGTCTCAACGTTTGCCATACACACACACACCAATAAGTATTCCCAGTTCCAAAAACACATTCTGCTGGCTTGAAGAGCCTTTTCAATAATACAGCGCTTTCATATTATATTCATAATGCGCTACGGTGAACACTGCATCCAAGTCTGCTGGGTTTAATTTAATGTAATTTCAGGGCCTAATTTGGCTTCCTACATGTCAGTGGTAATGAAACTTTTGTATTTGATCTAGATACCCTCCAGTTGGATTTTCCCAAAGACTTTCAGGATTTCAAAATGAACTTTGTGCATAGCATTAAATTCAAAGAGAAAGAAAAATAAGCCCATCAGGGCTCTGTGCTCACATTCATTTTTATGGCCACTGTTATTTTTTTTTCAAAGAAATAACATTATTGCATGTCTTTAAAACCTAAAACATTTAACATTAACCATACACTAAGCTTTGAAATTAGGGTTGGGGTTTTAGCATTTTATCCAGTCTGAATCCAGTATTGAATACTGTTGTTTAATGTGAATCATTTCAAACCTCTTTGTGACCATGCGTATTTAGGGTTCAACTTTTGAAATGTATTATTAGTTAAAACAAATAAAACTCAAAAGATCAAGTTGAAATCTGTAGGTTGAGAAGACAAGGACAGTTCTGCAGAACATATTTCATCCTCTAACAGGTTTTTTGCTCAGTCAGTAAAATTAAATATATACATAGACTTTTTCAGATGCTTATTTTCCAAAAACTACTTGCTGCGCAAATACTGAAGATCCAGAACTAAACGTTAATCTGTTTAATTAAGTTGTTGATGTATGACTGAAATTTTAACCAAGACATTTTAACTCCTGAAATTGATGTGGCACGATCATCTGATTAGAAATACAGAGGTGTTACTGATATTTTTTTGTGCTTCAATCACAGTATTTGGCTGAATACAGCAGTGGATGGGACAAAACAGCTGTGTTTCTTGTTAAACAGGTGTTTTAATAGCCTACTACTATTTTCCTGTCCTCAATCATCTCTACTTCTGAAATGTAAATGTTATTCCAGTAATAACTGCTTCTTATATATCCTCTCCACTAACTTCATTAAGAAAACCTATTGCTCTTTTAATTTATAAAAGGTTGTTGAAGCCTCTACTTGGAAAGTGTAATGTCTTTTCAGCTACTCAAGATGGCAGCAAAGAGCCATACAACTCTACAACTCAATTCATCAATTTTATATTTATGAAGTATATTAAAAACTGTTTTTCTATTCTTCCGTGCCAGATTTATACAGTACATAATTAATGCACATTCCTTTCCTTTCTGGTAGTAAAATCAACTTCTCAGACAGTTTATTCCAGTAAGAGAAAATTCATGGATAGCTTAAATTGTGGGGGAAACTAAATGAATTTGTGTATGAGATAAGGATAATTGATGATATCTCAGGGTCCATGATGAACGAACTAAACATGGCAGTTTTTTTTTTCATCCAAAGTTATTCTTATTTTTGTAACTCCAGAGCTCGACTTTGTCTGTGGATGTGTCAATATCTTCAACACTGATTGTTGACCACTTTACCTTAGTTTTATTAGATTAATTATTTCAACAAATACCAAGAAAAAGATGCAATGTCCTTTTAATATTGACTCAACATATTGTAACAGAGAATTAAAACAAGTAGTAAAAAATCCTCCTATCTATGTATGCTGTCATACTTATGATATGTTAGAGTAAGAGGCCTTCGCTCATAACACCCTGGTTAGAAGATGTAAGCCATCATGGCCCTTTTGGTCACTTTCAAAACTTCAGTCATTACTGAAGCTTATTTACCTTGTGGAATAGATATTTCTAAAGACAACATTAAACAGACTTTGCAAGGCCTGCGTTGTGCTTCAGCTCCTTGCACACTCGCTCTCTTTCTCTCTCTCATTCTCTCTGAAGGCCTCCTTTGTAGGCATAGGAATGCCCTGTGTGTACTCTGAAATGTAAAGTAGGCCTTCTATTCAGATATGCACACTGCTGCTGATGATCTGTTTAATTGTAAATGACAGAGGGATTTATAAAATACTGTGTTTGATAAAGATGCCTATCTGATATTCTCTTAAAGGAGACACACACAACATGCAGTCCTAATTGTTAGACTTCTCATTAGGGCAGCGTCATGGGACCGTGCTGGATAATGTAATAGATGTAATGCTATGGCATTCATCTCGTCTCTCATGTCTTCTGATCATACATGCATATATAGAGGCTGCAGGCATACAGCACAACTGGCTATATTGCTCACATTTGATATTAATGTGTTGGTCATTTCTATACACTAAATTATATGGAGAGTATGTGAACATTTGAAGGATTGAGGAAACAGAAAGCTTGTCATTTGAAATCGTTTACAGACCTGTACATAGCTTGATGAATTATTATACTGTTAACACTTTGATTCATGAACATGAGCCGGTATTTTGCTACTTGCTTGTCATAGATTTTATTACTTTATAACAAACTTTTTTCCCCTCTTGTTTTTGGAGTGATTTATCACATTTGTTCTATTAGTGCTGTACAAATAAAATTTCTATAAATCCATGAATAAAAAAGTTAAATTATGGTAGCACTTGGCACTTCAAGTGTGCACATAAACCTCTCTAAGCTCCTATTGGATACTGGCCTATAGTCAAGTCAAGTTAACAGTTTTTTTTATTTTATTTTTTTTTTATAACTAAACTGTCACTCTGACAACTACCCTCATGATACCTGAACACATAGTTTTGAACTAGTCCCTCTTCACATATAAACACAAAATGACAGGCAAAACAGGAAATAAAGGTTAATTAATTGACAGTTCTCTTGATGTTTAACTCACCATCCAGACTTAAATATGATTTTTTTTTACATATAAAACAGCCATTGCAGTTAAGTATGATGTTGCTGTATACTGTAACCTGATGGTCACCCTACACAGAGAATTCTTTCTATTGCAACTATTGTACAGGACACCATCAGACAGCCCACCTTTGCCCTTATATCACAGAGCACACCACAGATAGATGCTCACATGCTGCTCATATTGTCTCCCAGCCACACTTTTAACTTCAAAGCCCCACTCACCCTTGTGTCTCAGGAGGAATGGAGGCACCATAGCAGTCAGCCTTCGCTGCTTTGCCATGGTTAACTATGACCGCAGGCTGGAGCACCTCCCCATGCCTCCTGATACCAGAGCAGGGGTGGTGGAGGGGGAGTTAGCATCCTGTAGCTCCACAGCACACCGCCTTGTACCTTGCCACCACATAACCTGTCCCTATGAAACAGAGGTGCATTATGCACCCCGTTACAAGGCTGCACTTGTTGAGAACAGTGCATGTATAATGAAGAGTGCAGGTAACCTGTGTGCTCTAACAGGTTTCCTCAGTATTTTGAAATGGGAAGGAAAAAAAAAGATATTTGTGGGTCAGAAAAAGAGTTTAGAGGGATGAATTACATAACTTTGGAAAGTAACATCATGCATATTGTGTAAAATTGATGAAAATGAGAATTTTTAAGATTTTTAAATCACGTGTGTGTGTGATGTGTTTGTAGGCACAGCCATGCTTTGCTCAGGTCTGGAAAGCGTCCTCCCCGTTTGTTGAAATGGTGGTGTTCAGCTCAAAGGAACAATGTGGTGGATTTACTTTATTATGAACAAAGCCTTTGTCTGAGGTGCTCACATACTGAACGGGGGTCCAGAGTCCAGGAACAGCTTTGAACTATCAGGTCAAAGACATCACAGAACCGACGCGCTGTTTCGAATTCATCTTGTACCTCACACAGGAGGCCCGTCACATTTGTCCTTTTGATTGTCCTCTATTTCTTTAAAGGTCTGGCTGGAACCATAGGTCATCTGGAGGCTTTTATGTGGAGAAAAACAAACGTTGTGTTCTTATTCTTGCTCTTCACTTTAGGGGAAGAACTGCGCAGGGGTGAGAGCTTCCACTTGTTAGCATGGCTCCCTGCCACAGCAAAGAACAACAATCGAAATTGTACTCCACATCAAAATGACCGATTACATTTAGGAAGAAAAGAAACATTTTAATTGAAACACAGAGAAAGGCTTTGCACATATCAATAGAAAGGTGGGCATAGATATGAAATCCACCGCCATGAAATATGCAAAGCAAGCCCACCACAGAGAATAGCTGAAAACACAGGTTCTTTTGATGTTAAGTCCTTTGGTTGTGCATGTCTTCATTCAACTAGCCTGTGGATATTTTAACCTTCTGTAAAACTTGCTCCAGCACTGCACTCTCCTTCTCTACATCAGAGTAACGTGGATCTGCAGTTCTGCCCATGATTTTTATTTCATGAACGCTGTATTTCTCTTTGCCAAGGTTTATGAGTGCCCGCCATAGCATTTCACTATCCCGTTATGACTGTGGACACCGGCATTCTGGAATGAGTGCAATTCGGCTATTAATATCTCAGGTGTTTTGGCTGGATCTGTTTTCCCACACAATGTTTTGATGGCCTTGGTTGTGTTATGTTGACTGTTGTGCCTTGGGCAAAGTTCACTGCCTTTATTGATAATAAAAGACAATTTTGGACAAGCAATGGGCTTCAATAAAATCAGTAAAGGTAAAGTTCGCACAGCTGAAAAGATGACTTTCTTTTCTCGGTTTGCACACACACACACACACACACACACACACACACACACACGCACAGACGTGCACACATGCTCTCTCTCTCAAACAAACAAAATGATACAAATGGGACTAATAATCAATCAACCGTGGAACACGTATCCTTTGACTCGAGGCTATTATTGCTTGCGCAAGCCTATGTGTGTTGTGCAGTATCGACTGTTTCAGTTTTGATGATCCATTCTCAGATGAGAGGAAGCATGTTAGTGCGCTGGACATCACAAAGGGCAGAGGAAACACAATGCTGCAAGAGCAGATAATTACAGCAAAATATCATCCTCACATCAATCTGTGTTTCCCTCCTCATTTTCTGTGTGATATACAGCAGTCTCCTGTTGGACCTATAAGAACCAGGCAGGGTCCCAGTAGTGAAGCAGACACTGCTGGTCTTACAAGCTTTCAGTGCTCCTGAAGAGAAGCTCAGGATTAGTTAGTATTCACTGGACATAACAAGGCCTTTGATGTAGCCAGTATTCTCTTTACTCACCCGGAGCATCAACATTTAATGAGACCTGATATCAGCCTTTTTAGGAGCTGTGAATATTTCAGATAAAAGCAAATTGTATTCACCAATACCAACAGACCACAAGGTGGTCAGAGGTTCATTGTCACCTGTGTGTTCTAAGTGATATACTGGAGCTGTGCCTTTGTGTAATGGGATATGTTCATTAAAACAGGCCCATTTCACTCTCTCTTAATCAGCACCACATATGTCATGGGAGGATACTGCCTGGAGCTAAAAACCAGTGCATAATTTATAACTCCAGGTCAGGCTGTGCAATGAGTGCATATTATCTCAACAAAGATGCATTACTCTCCCATCATTCCATATTTACAATTATGTCGTGATGTGCAGCTCATTTAGCACACAATGGTGCAATAAACCTCTCGACGAGATTTCAACCTGCAAAAATTAGTTATTAGTCCATCAGTACACACTTTGAACGAGATCTTAGTACAAGCACCTTTCTCATCTCAAAGTCTTCAGCATCTGTCTGAAACAATTTAAATGTGTGTGTGTGAGAGAGAAAGAGAGACAGAGCGAGTGGGTGAGAGTGTGCAAGAAAGTGTCACAGTGAGCTGTGACACTGCAGGTGTTTAAACTGTGGTGATGTAATTGGTCACAAGGGGAATAGAAACAAGAGCTTCACAGTCCTTGATTTGATCCCTTGGTTATTGATTTCTCAGTCTGCTTCTAACAGAAATAATTGCCACATGTAATGTATTATTCAATTACAAGACACTGCTCTCAAGTTTGAGTTTGATGGTCCTTTTTGAATCACTGAGACCTATAGATAATTCAACACTGTCAGCCCATTAAGCAGCGCGAATATTAAAAGGTATGCGTTAATCCTGCCTATTTATTAGCAACTGTGACATTCACCAGGACTCAAAGTTTCCCATTTTTAGCCTTTGTATAGTTGAAGGAAGTGGGCTTAACTTAGGTTCAGATTCAGACATATTCTGTTATTGTGACTCTTGAACCTGGTATATGAAACTATTTTCACTGTTCTTTGAAGCCAAAATAATAGAACCCACATCATTGTATTCATGATGACATAAGAGGAATACTTTCCATTCTCAACATATAGACAGTAAAGTGAAGTGTGAACAAAAACTATATTTTTAATTCACACATTCTTTGATGTCAGCAAATTTACGGCATTTACAGTTTTATGGTGATGTTGGAGCACTCAGAGATTTTGGGCTGACACATGCCATTTGAAAGTCAGAAGTCTTACTATGCTTTTTCTCCCTGTTGTGAGGGACAAATAAAAATAGTGAACAATTCAGATTTAGTTTCACATTGGATCCTACTTCCCAAATAATGCAATTCATAAGGTGAAATTCTCCAAATGCTGATACATTTAGACTACTGACCTGCTTCAATTGTGTCATGACATAATAGGTATGTTCTACCTACGATATTGACCAGTTTCTGTTCTTTTACAAGATAATACTCAGTGCTTCATTCAGCTCTGGTGAAAGATCAATTCTCGTGTTCAAGTCTCTATCTCTCCATTGCTGTGCAGCACTGTGTGACACAGTTTTAATGATCAGCCATCCAGCACTTGTTTACAGCTTGGCTTCCCAGTCATGTTCTGTTAATACCCACTCCTGTTAATATTTATCGTCAGTCTTAATTGGTTTGATGTCAGTACACTGGTGCTGCTGTCGGCTTGCTTGTTGAACTGGCCTCGGTGTTGTTTCAAAGTCTTTATTATTGTGACAGTCAAGTCCTGTTCATTAAAGTTTCACTCTCCATTTTCATCAGTATGAAGCCGATTCTGTAAATGCAAGGGAGCTGTGGAAGAGTCAAACCCTGCAAGCGATCACAGGGGAGGTGCATAGTCTGTATAAATTATCAGGAATATGAACTCGATCGAAGATGTTAATTGCACCAATGGTTAGTTATGTGGGGAATTGCCATGCATTTCATGCAGCGATAATAAAAATGAATTTTTGAACAAAGGGATCTTAAAATAATATCTAATCTACAGAGAATACCCACATCAAACGAATAATTAAAAGCTTTGAAATGTATCTTTGTGGTCAGAAATGTGAAGCACTAGCCCTGTGAATATTGTACTCAATTCAAGTTTGTCAAAGGAAAAAACAAAACCAGAGTTAATTAACAGTTATTACAGGCCTTTTCAACTTAAATTTGACTTTCAAATATTAGCTCTTATATATAAACTATGCTTCTGGCATCTGCAAATTAGCTTTAGTGTATCTCCTCTAATTAGGCCTCATTGAACCCATGGTAACCCACACACAATAATATTAATAATTCAGCAGCATAAGATGTATTTAAGAGTAGTCATTAGAATGTATTTTATTTGCATTGTATTAATTTGATCAGCCTCACCTTTACACGTTAGTAAAATTATAATCCTAGGTCAGAACAAAATTAAATGATGAGGTGATGATGAATATTGAAATGAGAATATTTTAATGGCTTTCACAGGGGTTTTGAGAAGTTATAATTATGAAACAAGATTACTGGTTAGTTTTCCAAAGCCCAGTTCCTTTTAGGTCAGACCAATATTACCCAGGCCTTTATATGTATATGTTTAAATTAGACAGGCCTTTATCATTGTGTCATTAGTTGACCAGTACAGTATCTGATGTTTCTGTGGTCTTTTACCACGAAACTGAACATTACGCTGCAAAAAGATTCAGTTCTCAGTAGTTGTCCAGTGAATAATCTCATATAAAGGCACCGCCTTGTCTTTGTAGAGCCTGTGCTGTGGTTAAATTAAAAAAAAAGTGTGCTTTAGTAAAACCTGCCCCTCAGCCCTCACACTTCTCTCTCCCCCACCCACTTGCCCTCCTATCTCCATCCTCCTGCCATCTCTCTCTGTCAACAGTGATTTTGCCTCTTGCCACTGATCAAACGTACCTGCCAAGCCCTGCTAACATTCCCGAGCATGTTCGCTAATTACCCACAAAGCCTTGCAGATTTATACTCCTAATAGGGGATTTGCCTCAAATCGGGGGCAGGGTTGTGCTGCATTACAATGGTATTTATTTACTCATTTGGGGTAGAATCTCATGGGGTAATGTGCATTATAAATGTTTTAAGGCAAATAAACTTCTCAATTTAAAATGACTGTGTTGCAATTCTGAATAAGTGTCTCCCCCTTGTATTCTTCAAATGTATTTTTTATCTAATAATTTACATTTAAGTTCAAGCACTCGAATCCGACAAAGGCGTGGCATTACCATGAGTGAGATCAACAACAAAGCTTAGCACTGATTATTATCCTCTTGTTTCAGTGTAATTAGACAAAGGAGCCTTTAAACTATGCAGTTAATCAGGGGAAATGATAGATTAAGTGCTCAACAAATTGCCAATTACTTTTATGTGTAAACCACTACAGCTGGTACAATTGATCCCATTGAAAAAAATATTATCTGATAAAACACATTACATGTGATTTAAGATCCTTAAATGAATTTGCTTCATAAATATAACACCACATCTCTAAATAGAATAGAATATATTATATGAAGACTAACTGAGGGGATTACTGCAGCATACCCCCTATACTGACTTTATTGCAATAAATTGTAAAACAACCTATTCATCACTGTTCAGCCTTCTGTTGTTGTCCTATAATCGTGGTTTGTCCAATGCACCAACTGTTCAAATGTTAGCTAATGTTAGCTAACATCACTCGCAGACTGTGTGTTTGAGTGACTTCTCAGGCTTGCTCAGAACTTCAGTTTTCTCGGTTGCTTTCCTCCAAACTTTCCTTTTCTCTCTCATTCATGCACATTCATTGAGGTGATGTGATTGAGTGTGCGTGTCTAAAAAACATTTGGAATGCTATAGTTGCATCTATGCCCCAATGCCTACATTTCTGTAAATGTTTACATTGTCTCAACTTTGTTTCATACTCTGTTGCAATTAATGGAATGGACCTTAAAAACAGAACAGCTTTGGTAAACAAGATCTACATTGGACTGTGTATGTTGGGCTGCAACTAACTTGTGAAAAATGCACACAATCAAAATGCCTAAAGTGACGTCTTCTAATAGGTTCTTTTTTCTCCAACAGTCCAACACCTTCATTTGCTATCATTAATAACAAAGACAAGAAAATCCTTACATCTGAGAAGTTAAAACCAGTAAATGTTTGACATTTTTGCTTCAAAAATGACTAAAACAATTAATTGATTATCAATTATCAGAACTGCCGATTAATTTCATCTTGATTGACTAATCGATTAATCAACTAATTGTTGCAACTCCACTGTGTATAGGTGTGTCATTACCAGCTTCTGTTGCCAAACAGATTACCTACTTTGGTCGACTAAAGATAAAACCCTCTTTCCTCAACATCCTGAAAAAAGCAAAATAGCTCCCTGACCATCCTGTGAACTCTTTGTCAATACTGTGGATTTTGTAGAGTGCCACTCACACTCACAAACAGGAATTTAATTGATGGGGCCAAAAAAAGAGTGTAAATTCACAGTACTGTTTTCCAATGGTGCCTCCACATACAATTTACATAATTTCCACCTCATTTAAAATGAGCTAAATCAAAGAGGTCATTGCGTATGAAAGGCTTCTTTCTATTTGTTTTGAAGGGGTTGAGGTCAGCTGAACTGTTACTTTATATATAAAGATTTCAGCACTTTTATTTATCTTTACCAAAGGAAACAGACTCAACCCTAAATGTGGCAGAGACCCAGCTTTTGAGGGCTTCATCTAGGCCTAGTCAGTTGGTATAAGCATCAAATATCATTTTTTGTCAGGAGAAAGCAATCACTAGGGAGAGTGTTTACTGCCTATCCATTTAAAAGAGAAACAAGTTTTCCTTAAGCCTGCTGCTTTCTGCATGGTTAGTTCCCCAATGTTGCTCTAATGGAAGGCAACCCACTCTGCCAGTTCTCAGCAGCGGTAACAGCGGCATGATGTGGGGAGAGGGAATATGTTGTGGAAGAAGTGCTTGAATGCTCCTCAAAACAAACAAGCCTGACTTTAAGCCGAGCAAATACTTGGTGACCATAGCATCATTAGTGGAGGGGGTACGGGGGGGGGTAGGAGGGCTACAAGATAAACCCACTTTTAAGTCAATGTCTGTTGTCAGACAGACTTGTGTCCTGCACAGATCCACCCACAGTTCAGCTGTATTTAGCTGTGTACTAGAATTATTACGGGTTATTTTGAGTGACCTATAATTTTAAATAATTTAGTAAAACAAGATTTGACTCATTTTACATCTCAGATCAAATTTGGAATAAAAATAAATGGTGACTAATTAGCTCATGTTCAGCATGAGTATAAGAAATATACCTGTGGACATTAAAAATAAGGTGAGACATCAACTGAATATACCAATAGGATCATAATTAAAAATGGTAATCAACTGAGAACTTCATTTTAATTTGAATTCCACCCCTACATTTTTGTGAATTTAAAATCCATTCATCCATTCAAGTGGAATTTGTCACGTGGAGTTCCTGAGGTAAATTCCTGAAAACTGACTCTGATACTTTAGTCTTTGGGCTCTTATGGACATTTAATATCTATCAGACCCAATAGGTGTAAAATTTATAACAGAGTTACAACATTGTGTTTGTGCTGCTCAAAAGAATGTATTTGCATTTTTACAGCCTTTTCTTTTGTAATAATTTTGTATGCTTTGGGCCAGTGGGTGTCATGTGGCCTCCAGTTCAGGCTGTGACCACTTCACCAGGTCGCCAACACTGCAATGTGCTCTCAGATGTAGTGTATATGGGATATGGGTAGATCTCTGGGAAGAAACCTTTGCTGAATTTCACTCATTTATATAATTCACAGAACATTTTGATTCAAATTTCACATGTGGCCTCCACCTCTCAGGATTTATGTAACTATTGCATCAAACTATTGTTTAAACAAGGCGGTGATATCAAAGTGGTTGGAACCGTTTTGTGCAACTTATGTTGGAAAACATTCAAAATAGTTAAGTTGCAGAATGGTTCTTTTTCAGTTGTTAAATTCTACAACAGTACAAAGAAAAAACATAATTGGTGCATTTTCCTTTTGAATATCTTTGTCCATAAAAATAGATTGATGGCCTGCAACAGATAAAACAGTTGCAGCATTAATTGCAAAAAATGACTCTAGGGGAGCAGTTTCAAAAACAAAAGTACACATAGACACCTACCTGTAAATCTCTCTCTCACACACACAGACACACACACAGCCAGAAAAACAGATTTTTTCAAAGGATGTTGTCAGTAGGAGAATAAGCAATGGAGACACCACACGTTTGTAACCTGCCAGGACCGATCCCCCCAGCCTGTCTTCAAAAGCAAATGAAGAGTCTTAATAAAGGCTGCCATAACATGAGATCTTTTTAAGTGAGACACCCTCCCTCCTTTACCAGTCTACCCCCTCTGGAGCAAAAAACCTTTCTTCACCAATCTCATTTCCACCAATCAATAAACTTAGTCTTCTGAAGACAACCATGCAAAGCCAAGGCTCTACCCCTTTTCTTCTCCTCATCGCAAATTACAAACAAACATCACACTCTTATGTATGCCAGGCTCATTAGATGCTGGTCTAAACAATATTCCAGCATAATTCCTGACTGCAAAGGTGTTGAACTTAGCAATTAACATTTTTGTGGCATTTTCGTTCATCTGTGATCAATGGTCATTCAGGTTATTTACATCTAAGGTCTCAAAAGAAGAATCTTGTTTTTTTCATGTGACAAGGCCAGATTTGAGTCATTTGACAGCTTATTAATCATTGAAATGTGCTCAGACTTAGTTTTTTTATTTAATTTCTGTAAACAGAACAAAAGTCTTCTGAAGTGTAAAGCGGTATGTGCAGAATATGTTATTTGCTTGAGTTTTGTATCATATATAAGCTGCAGTGTTTTTTTTGAGTGGTGCAAGTGTTGGGCTGAGACTGTGTCAGTGAAGACCAGATGGTGGAGCCAAAAACTTAGAAGAGAACAAGTCAGTTTTCTAATTTGTTCCTCTGATCGCTCTGTAGTTACTAGTGTCTGTGTGTGTGTAGGTATGTGTGAGTGCATGTGTGTATAAAAGCATGTGTGCACGTGTGTTTACCCTAGACTAAAAACACTCACTTGAGAAACAGAGAACAGGGCTCATTTTCTAACCAACCCCATCGGCTGGTTCTGGGCTATGGATGAATAATGGCTGAATTCAACTGTGCTGAAACAGAAACACATTCCACACACTCTGCAAAGCTAATAGCCAGAGCAAAACAACCACATTTGAACATTTACAATTAAGAAAGCTCAGTGATTGAATATCCGGGTGACTGGTAAGTCACGCCTTGGAGTGAGATAAAATGCTGCTCCTGGATATTGCTGAATGCTTCACAAAACCCTAACTATGTTTTAGATGTGCCTCAACAACACTGGCAAATGAGTCAATTTGACAGGGAGGCAACATTTTGTTTTGCGATGGGAGAGCATAGGGAATATAGACATCACCATGTCTAGAAAGAACATTTCTATGATGGCAACACTTGGTTTAAAAATTCACTTTCAACCAATATATTTAAGATAAGAAGTCCTGGTAGGTAACTGACTAATGAGTAACATCTCCTGATTTATTGGCACTATTGTAAAGATAAAGAAGTATATGAGGAAATGCTGCATTTTCTTTACTTTTAATCTATTGAAATATATACTCATAATTATACAATAATAATTATACTTATTTATGTATGTCAGCTTTTGGCAGCATCTGGACAATAACATTTTTTAGTTGGTTCATACTTTATCAGCTCATTGTCTTGCATTTGTAGTGGACCACTATGATGTTTTACACAATTTTTCAGATTCTGTTAATTTTAAGCCTGGAGCAGTTTGGTCTACAGGGCAGACACAAAAAAATGTCAAGATACTGAGGTGCCGAGGGAGCGAAACCTCATAAACTCATCCTCCTTCCACTGGGAATAAAATAGACATATATTTTCCATTAAATTTTCACTTAGAGGTCAAGAGGGGGAAAATCCCTGAGTAAATCTTACCTTTAAATAAGCTTCTTCTGTCCTGCAATATAATGAAGGCACGGCACCGTGTGGATTTTTATGTTAACGTATCATTAGTCAGCTGTGTTGACAAAACTACAAATAAGCACACTTGATTAATAAAAATGTTTCAAGACACAAAGGCTGGACCAAGAGCATTGTGTCTGCATCATGTCGACACTCTTATAGTCAAAATGAAATTTGGGTGGTGACTGAATTCAACTTAAGTGAAAATTATACCACAGTAATCTTTTGTATAATTAAGAATCTTGCACAAACAATGCAAATTATTTCATTTGTAAGAAGATAAAAATTTAAAAACCTAGCTTCTTTCCCTCCCATGACAAGCCACGTAGAAAACCTGCACCACATTGTTAAAAAACAGCACATTGAAACAACAGTATTGTGATGTTCTGTTTTTTGATAAGTGATAAATTTGTTATCACACATATCAATGTTTTAAAAATTCCCCCACTGCACCGACAGTGGGGGAATATTCAGGAGGATATTCAGGTCAAGCACACGAAGGATCACAAACAATCAACTTTGTGAAGAATTTTTGAGAGAAACATCTGTGGATTCATTCATCCATGGCCCCTTAGATTGCTGCGGCCATCACGAGCCCTGATGGCTTTACCTGGTGGCCCTTCATTCACAGGACTGACATCTCATGTAGTTAGATTTGGCAGGTGTTCATTCCGCAGAGCATCGGTAGCCGACTTCTCCATTTTATCAGCCCCTGGTTAGAGAGCTGGCCAGAAAATAATTCTGCAGCAATTACCATATGTTGTGATTGTGGTTTTGGAGCAACACTACAACATCTGTGTTATACTGGCATCTGGGGCACCCTGAAAGAAACTTCCCCAGCATACATTCCTTCTCTGCATCTCCTGAACAGGTGCTCACTGCAACAGTGCTCTCCTATAGAGGGGCTTTGAGTTGACCACATGGTTCCTCCCTGTTGAAGCTTTTATATCCACGCAGCATGTTTGTAAAAGAGTAATTACTGACTTGCAGAGTGTAAGAGGATTCCACAAACAGCACAGTCATGCCTTTGTGGGATAAGGTTTTTTTTTCCCCAATGAAATGATAACAGCTCACAAAAACTCACATATTCAAAAAAAGAGACATTTTAAGAAATAGCTCATTAATCTAGAGTCTGTGTATACTGTATGTGTACAACATAACACTTTGTTTTAATGCTCTTTAGAGTAGGTTGAGACATTTGCATATTTTAGATTAGTTGAGACTCGTGAATATGAAAATTATCCTACTAGCCTTAATTTTGAAGACACAGGTCTGTCATGAATGGACAATTTCAAGAAGGCACACATTCATACACACATACATGCAAGCCAGTAAAGGCCACAATAAATGATGGCAAATTGGCAAATTAAAAACAGGCCCTTGTTAAATGAAGCCTGCATATGGGGATTCCCTGGCCTAAACAATCAATTATCTCTTTAAACTTGTAACATCTATCAACATTTGTCACAAACCATACAGCAGAGCAGGTGGTGAGTTAACACACCGTCCACCAGGGACCAGAGAGAGCAGCCAGCGGCCTCCCAGTCAGGGTGGTGTGTACTCCTGTGTTAAGAGATGTCTCCCACCACAGGGCTGTGCTGGTCTGTCATACAACCACTCACAGCCTCAATGTACATGTCATTACCGTGCAGCAGAATGACAACTGTCACAGAACCTGGCTATCTATTTTAGACTGGCCCAGTGCTGTAGGTGTTAAAAATGCACACTTTGATTTTCTCACCAAATCAAAGGCTTCTGTCGGCTGTTCTCTTTGTCCACACCCTCCCTCGACTGTAGCCAACACTGAATATAAAGGAAGTTGCAGTGGCTGATATAGTAAATCCAAAAAAAAAAAAAAAATCCCTTTACAAGGCAGGACCCTGAACATGGACCTATTTCATTTTTCAGTGTTAGTCTCTGATTTACTACATATGACATGAACACATGAGGTGGCGTTTAAGTCAATCATTCCAGCAATGTCACCTCACTAATTCATCAGAGTTGAAGCAATTAATATTTTAATCAACTGAATTCATAAACAACGAGACTCCATAAAACAGTCAAAACCTGATTTGCCTTCCACATATAAACATATGTCATTGGGAAGCTTAAGAAAATTGTGTAGCGTTTTCATAGCAAGTAAGCAAATGTGAAATGGACAAAACTGTAGTTGATTTTGATGTTAAGGTCAAAGTTTTCCAGAAATATAGTGTTCCAAAGGTTCCTTAACATTTCCCTCTTGTTTTCTAACAGTGCCACTGGATCATTCACTGTAGATTCTGAGACACACAAGATAATTCTAGATGCACACAAAGAAAAACAAAAAATGAACTAAGCCAGAAAATATGAAGTGAAACGCTGCCAAGATGACAATCTGTTTTTGAGAAGTGTGTAATTAGGAGACCAACACATTTTAACATCAATAGAACAGCACTTGGCTCTTTAGAGGAAGGAAATGGAAAGAATTAAACACTTAGAGCATGACCACACCATCGTGTTTGAATAAATGTGAAGAATAAGTCAATTAAAAAGGAGCTATTTCAGTTCATAAAAGATGGGGTAAACACTGGGTTAGCTGCAGAAGAACAATCAGAATCACATTTTGTACAGCTATCAATTTGTCAAGGGACCATAGAGAAGACAAAGACCTAGAAATTATCTCAAAGACTAGTTCAAGAATAATTAAATTTTCATGCTTGGGTGGAATAATTGAATTTAATGCAGTCTTTATAGCTGGATTTTTACCACAGCACCATTCATTATAAACACATGGAGTTCTACTCAGGCATTTCATTCTCCTCAAAATATGTTCATGCCTCTGCTCTCAATTCAACTTGTATATATAAATTAAGTGCTCCTGCACATTTAAGCTACTTTAGCACAAATGTATTGAGAACCCCTGGATTTTGGATCGTTTTAAGCAGCTTCCTTCAAGAGTGTCTGCACCGTCTTATTTCCCTGATATGGAAAATTATCTTCTTGTAGCTTTACGAATCTGCCACTAATGCCTGTTGGAAAAATTCTGAAAACAGGCCAAAAGTTAGTAAAAAATGTAGCAGATGTGTGAAATAAATGCATTTACTTAGCTAAGTCTCATATAATAATGATTTGTTTTGACCAAATATTTTAAGATGTTATGTTGTCATTTTTTTCAGATTGTAACCAAACCTCAGCTTTATGCTCTTCCTGCTGGCAAGCAATACTGCCTGCTCAATCTGCCCAATTCCCTTTACATTGACAAAGGGAAGTATAAAAAGTCAACTGAGCATAGACAAGCTGGAAAATGTTCCCCATTCATATTCAATATTCAAATTCCTATCTGTGTGTCTGTGTATATGCATGAGTGCTCGGTGTTCGCAGCGTACCGATTGCTGCTTGAAGTACTGTAGATTGCTGGCTTTGACATTTTCCCATTGTGCATGGTGGTGCAGCAGGCAATAATTGAATATCAGGTGCATAAGCTGCTCTTTAATTTGACATGTGTGCTTGAGGCAATAAACACATGTGGTGCAGTGGGGGCTGCATAATTGCAGAGGAATAAAATATCATATCAAGAGTGAGAGGATCATTGTATCAGGTACCCGATGACAGCTCGTTTGATCATTACGCCAAGGCTAAAGAGGTTGGCTAATTAGTTGTCATTAAAACTCACCCTCTAATCAGGGCTCGCTCTTGCATAAAAAATGTCCCTATCACATGATAAGCGAACAATGCCCTTAAACAGTTCAGGGCAATCTCAGTGCTTACTGTGGGGTATACTGAAACACCGGTGCATAGATATGACTTTTTTCTTCTGTATTTTTGCTAAGTTAGGATAAGATGAGCTAGTGTTGTTCTCATGCGTGATGTGGTTGCTTACCAGTGCTAATAAGGGAAAGCCAGATCTAAAATCTTGAGGCTTTTTTCACATTTCTTTTGAGTTCAGGGAGCTCTGAGAGAAATGGGTTTTACTCATTTACTCATTTCCCAGATCCTAAAATCATCAGCTCAACAGTAACATATAGGCTAATGCACTAAGCAGAATAGAGGAGAAGACAGAGAAGAAGTAAATCAGCAGAGATAAAGAAGACTGCTCTCTGCTCAGGGCAGCACAGATGCATTATATCAGTAGAAGTGGGAATGACTTCTTCAGACAACACCCTGGTGAGAGGACCCCTGATGTCTCAGAAACCATGGGTGCCTCTTGCCATGACTTTCAAAGATGGCAGAAAGTGCTCCAGTGAGAGACCCATGCATTATTAGCTGACAGCCCCATATAAATAATAAGGCACATAATGCCAAGTGTGAGTGCTTGTGTCTCCACAAGGACACTCAACAGGTGCACCTCTCGTTGCTACATTTCCATTTTGTTCAACAAAGAGCCTGCCTGTGCGAACGACTTCTGTCTGAAAGCTTTGCCTGATCATTCTTTTATGTGCCACTTCCCAGAATGCACAACATTCACAGGACCTCATGATAATAGGCTCGTCGGGACACAGAGAAAGGAGCGAGACGCTTGTCAGAGTGGATACATCCGTGCCCGACCCGAGGGAGATGGCTCGGTGCACGACACATCAGTTACAGGACACCGAGAGACCCTCTCCCCCCTGCTCCTCCCTTCTCCAGGGCTAATGGTTGTCAAGTTAGAGAGGGCCTGCGCTCTTGTCTGGGCCAGGCCTGTTGTCATGTGAAATCCATTAGAGGTCGCAAGCACACAGGATGGGCGGTCGATTGATAAGGCAGTAGGAGAAGTGAGGCAGAAGCAGGGGAAGAAAAGAAGCTTTCTCCCGACTGTACTGTACTCTCCATAAGGACTTGTTCAAGCAAACTGAAGTAGAGTGGAAAATTGATGGAGATGTCTTACATTATTATTGTACTTCTGAGCCATGTAGGTTGTAAGTTTTTATTCTGAAATGGCAAGAAAATTGAAAAAAGTCTCTTGTGTAATCTAAAACATGTCAAATGGAAGCTCTTTTCCTGTCTGTAAAGATACAAGAAATAAGGTTGTATTTGAGTTTGGTAAAACATCGTCAAATGATCATAGATGAATCCTCACCAATGAATGTATTTCAGCTTGCGCTTCAAGGGCACTACTATGATTGCCTGCTGCTACCTTAATACTACTTTTCTCGGTTTTTCCTTAATTTACTGATAATCTGTTCACCATTTAACTTGTTTACTCTCTTTTCATTATTTTTTGATTAATTGTGCATGTCTTCCAAAATTTCAAAACTTCTTCCAAATCTTATTTCTCAAGACTTGACACGGCTACAAACTATGGAAATGTGTTAAATTCAGTGACAGCACACTGAGTCATACTGTGGGTTTCTTAATTAGATTAATTCACAGGCAATTTACTGGGGAGCCACTGGATAGTTGGAAGCCAATCCATATGCTGTTCATTTTCTGCTCCTTTTTTATTTATTATACTTTTGCATGAGGGGCCCTGTGAACACCCATCTTTCTGACAAATCAGTCAAAACAGCAGCATAATTTTATCTTTTCTTTTCGGCTCCAAGCACATTAAGTAGGCTTTTTCTTTAAAGTGTCAAACATGTCATTAATAATCAATCTCGCATTCTATTTTTCATGCCTGTTTCACTTAATATATATGAATGGTAATTAGTATCTTTCAAGTGTCACACGAATGCTCAAGGCGGTACAATGCCTCATATTTTTGAAAAAGATATAATAGGTATTGATAGTCTATCTTTTGTCTGTACTTACAATTACATAATAATATGGAAGCAAGACATGCTGTACATAATACAATATAATGCTTCCATTTAAAGATCCAATGTGTAGGATTTAGGGGGATCTGTTGGTAGAAATGGAATATATTATGTTAATGTTCAGAATTAAGTTTTCCTCAGTGTATAAATGCCTAAAAACAAGAGTTGTTGGCTTAGAATGAGCTCTTTATGTCCCCAGAGGGAGCAGGGCCTCGTCCACATAGTCCTCCATGTTGCCCCGCCATGTTTCTGCAGTAGCCCAGAATGAACAAACACTGGCTGTAGAGTGGCTCTGAGTATTTTGTGTTTTCAGCAGCCACTCTACGTTCTCTCGTACACGCTTGAAAGGAAAGGATGAGGCAAGAGCTATTCAGTTGGCCTCAGTTTGCAACCTCACAGCTAGATGCAACTAAATTCTTCACAATTTAACTTTTCATATTCTGTTCATATACAAATCGTTTTTCACACCAGCTCTATAGCTTTTTAGTTTTCACCAGCAGCATGTTTGTTAGTGTCAGTGTCAGTGCATAGAGGATTGTTTGTCACATTTGGTCATGGTTAGGTTTAATAATGCATTAGTAAGTCATTTTGTTTGTTGATGTCCATGTTTGCTTACATATGTGATTGAAGATAGTTACTTCTGAGTATTGTCTGACACTGGTGCTTTCCTGGGGTCTTTTGAAGGGTGCTACTGAGCTGCCTATGATAATTAGAGAGCTATGACCTTCTCATTAGAGCCAGGAGGCTGCTTGTTCTCTCCAGCCCTCCCTTCCACCGTCATGCAGGCCTGCCACAGGACAATCAGTATATCAAAGCAAAAATATTTATTAAAGCCAAAATTACAAAAACACACAGCACAACCTTTGAATTAGAGACCCTAATATATGCAGAGTCAAATGAATAGTTGTGCTTAACCCCCCTCAGACCCTTCCCATCCTGCTCGCTTGTAGCTTAAATTTTTCATTACCGATTTCCAGGGCTTCAAAGTAGCATCGCAGTGCTAATCCGTTTCTTCTCCTCTGACAAAGACAAAGACCTGTTTAAAATGATCCCTTTGTTTTGGACCTCCTTTTTTCCCCTGTCTTTTACATTGACATTAAATGTCAAAATTCTGGAATAAATGAGTAGCACTCATCTGGCAAGGCTGGCAGGAGAGAATAAGACGTGATAATAGGCGAGAGTACAGAAGAGGGTTTTTAAAAGCCCTTTAATTAATCTTCCACATTGATTTTGTTTTATGTCTAATGTACTGTACCAGTCATTAGCATCTTGATGTTCTCCAAAAAAACATGTAATGCTTTAAACTTCTGAGAGTATAAGTTTAATGGCAGAATAATGGCATTGATGTGTGTGAATGAAATAAAAGTGAAGCCAGACAGCTTTTTCTTTTTTTTTTTCAAGCAGCTCAACTCAGAACTGAAGACTGGCATAAACAATGTTGAAAGTTGAACTTGTGTTGTCTGCGCCATGTGAGGTCTCAGTTGGAAGAGAAGGGCTGATGTCACACGAACCACATGTCTTGGTCATGCTGAGAGGTGTTTTGACATAATCAACAGACTTGTGTGATTTGTGAAACAGATTTGTGATGTGTTTCTTGCGCTGCAACCTCTAGAATGTTGTTGAGATTTTAAGAGAAACCTGTACATCCCTTAAACATTTTAAAGTTTTGGATATTATAGACATCACCGGGTCTTCAGGTCTGCTCTCATTTTGGAATGAGCTTTGTCTGCCTGCTGTTTCACCTTGTATAGTTGCATTTTTTAGTACTGTGTCCACCATTTTTGTGGCCTCCTCTTGGATGTGTATTGCTTATAGCCTGTATTGGTTGTTTGTTACCTTTTCATTAAATCCCAATCTCACCTGCGCACTGTTGTTGGCACTGCCCAAAGGTTGCAAAATAAAAAGAAATATGAAAATACAGGCAGAGGGCAGGATCTCTGCAAATACACAGTACACAGCCCCATATGTCTGTTTGGACAAAAATGATGATTGAGAGGGGGTGCTTTTATTAGAAATTGTTTTTTTTAGGGAAATTCTTCCTGGTACACCTTTAAAATATTAAAGAAATGAGAAGTGCGCTATGAAGGCGTGACTGCCCTCTGCTGGAATTTAACAGGACCACGATTGGATTATGTCTGCTCCTATGAAGCTGTGACACACATTCAGAGAAATTCTACCCTGAATTATAGCAAATCCAATGAAATTCAGACTTTATATCACGACAAAGCAATGAGAAAAGAATAGCATTATGTACCAGTCATGCCATTGTAACCTTTAATGTCAAGACATTCTGAAAACTGTCAAGGTTTTCGCAAGATGGCCACTTTATTCTATCACTTTGTTTACTCGTAAAGTCCAAAGTAATTTCTTCGTGAAGTCAATATACAATATAAAAAAGTAATCATTACTCAACCCTGCATCCTAATACATTTTATCAGGAGCCAGCTCACTGTTATACTGTAAGATGAATACAGTTGTACTTCATTACCTATGACCCATAAGAACCATCAGTAGTAGAGTGAATAGTGTTAATTGGCTTAGTTTTTCACCTTGTTCAGAAGTCTTTATTTATTTATTTATTAAAAACTGATGCGCACATTATTGCCCACATTGTGCTGATAATTGGAAAGCTGTGGAAAAAGTGCCAATATAGATTTGTACTTTTGACACGATAAAAGACTATTTTCTAGCTTTAGACGTCATGCTTATTGTGCCTACATATTGATTGGAAATGACATGAGGTTAAAATCACTTATTGAATCTAATTAGGGCATAACTGATTGGCATTATGGAAAAGAGGGGATTTTGCTAGTTGTTTTGGACACTGTGCTTCTTGATGGGTATGAGCGTGTAATCTTCATCCTCAGGTCCTATGAGCCAGTGGTAGTGTGACAGACACATGCCAGAGCTGACACAGAACATACTGTGTTCAGAGTGAGGACTCTGAGTAGCTGTGCCACCCAAACCAAGTCATTAGGCTCCTCAGCACCTGCACAGTTTCCTCCCTACGTAAAGAGCTGTATAAATTAATCACACACAGCCTTATGCACTTTGATGCAATTTATAATGCACATTAATGAGGGCTGACAGCTGTAACTAAAAGGCAGAATGATCACTTACAATTCAAATAAAAATCACAGTGCAATAACAAAAGTCATTTGCATGACTTTTTTTTCCCTGTCATGCTCTATTTTCATCTTTATCCAGCTTTGATTCCTGCTGTTATATCAGAGGCCGAATGCATGTGAAAAGACTAAATGATCTGCAAATTGATGCAACACTTAGGCTGTGTCTCACTTCAGAGTATGAGCTCTAATTGTCCATTGTGTGAAGGTATGGTATTTATTGGCTTTTCCCCACACCTCATTTCAATCTCAATGTCTTATCAGTCGCCTTTGTTAAGTCGCTGCTTGTTGATGGGCATTCATAGGCTATGCATTTGTACACTTTCTATAAATGACATATCCTTTTCTATATGTTGTTTGTTGTCTATATGTTTCTTCACATGGGCAACTTTTCTTTTGTTTTGCTGTGTTCCTCCAAATCAAAGTGGAAATAAATTTCCGACCAAACATTGTGCCCGCATGAAAACATCACGAGGAAACCATTTGAGCTGACCTTCAGAGGTGCTAATTAAATTTTGGACGTGTGGCGATGCTATAACTGATTTCATTCTTCATTATGGCCTGTAATGACATTTCTCAGCTGTCAGAAGCATTGCAGGGGGCTCGCTTGTGAGGTTTGGGATGAATTAACCATTATACCATCATAGAGGCAGCATAAAGGAGGGGCAGAGAAAAGCTCAAAGAATTCAGAGACTGATGCTGAAGATTTATTTAAAAGACACATATGACAAAGCTCACAAAAAAAATAATACAATATACTTTTTGCCATTCAGCTCCTTTTAACAACAGCACCTATATGACCTTTCTGACTACTGAACAGACTCATATGTCTATGCCACAATAAAAGGATTTAACAGAATCCTAAAGATTTAATTAAGATGTCAGTATGCACGGGTCAGCTGCAGTGCAACATCTGGAATGGAAGATATACATTAACACTACAGAGAGCCCAGCTGGATGTGTGAGGACATGCACAGAGAGGAGGGATGTCCCTGGCTCTGATTTACACACACAGCCTTGTTGTAAAAGCAATGGCATTTTGAATACCGCTTCATTTGCACACAGTAAGCAAAGCTTGCCCTCATGTTTAACTGGAGAAATGGAGAAAAGCCTAAGTCACCACCTGGTCATTAGGAGCTGAATAGCCATACTGTCTAATAATTAAAGTGCTAAGATAAGTGAAGTGGCACTCGAACAGTTGTACTGGATGTTATATCGTAGAACATAATTGAGCTCAGACAACGGATAATGTTATTGGTTAACAGAACAGAACATGCAGTCTATAGTTTAATAGATATGTTTAAATACATTAATACATACATTAATTTAGACAGTCCAATGAGTAATTATTTCTTGTAGCTAGTGTCTAAATGATACATGGGCATGCTTTTTATCCAATTTCTCTAAGATATATAGTAGGTATTCATAAAAAAATAATGAATTAATGAGCAAATAAAAAGTTATGTACTTCAAAGTAAGTAGAGTAAATCAATTGAAATAGCTAAATGAGTGATAAAACTATATTGTGAGTGTGACCTTTTAAATGCCAATTAAATTAACTAGTGTTAAAGAAGAGTTAAAGCTATTAAATAAGAATAGGAATTCTGTCTTTTCTCATGCCATCATCCTGTTTTGAGAGAGACTTGGAGTATTTCACAACAGATAAGATCTGAAGGGCCACTCATCTGCAGAAAGAGTGGACGCTAAGTCGATGGGATATGGGCTGAGAAAAGGAAGGGTGACTGACACAGTTAAATGGTTCGTTCCCTGGAGGGTGGATGTAGATCTTGTTATTTCTATTTCCCGCCACTCCTCTCTATCTGTCTGTTGGTCTGTCTTCTTTTTGATTGTACAGAGGAGCTGATCCCACAATGTCCAGTAAAAAGCGGCCTGCCACAGTTCTCTGACAGACAGGATTCAGTTAAAAGACTGAGTTCACAAGACTCATCCATTAGATCTCGCAGTAGCCAAGGAAAAAAGACTAGCTAACATCAAACTTCTAACCACATTGATTTAAATGGAAATTGTACTGGTGGTAAGGGACATTCTTGCAGATCCTTCAGTATAAAAAGAAAGGAACATCTCTGATATTGAGCATCATTGTAGACAAATTTAAACAACTCAAATGTCTCTTGAGCATTTAGAATGATAATTGATTTTCAAGGAGCACCTATATTTATTCCTCCATATGTCCATGTAGTAATTTTTTTCTAATTTGTAAGTGTATCTTTGCATCTGTTATCACACAACAACGTTGATGCCTTATGCATTTGAAACAAGAAAAAGGAAGTTCCTCAAAATCACTAAAAGTGTTTTTGTTTAACTGATATACGTTTGACAAAATTTTGACTTCATTAAACTGGTGCAAGTGGACACTGCACTGGTAGTGAATGCCAAGCTTAACCAACAGCGGCAAAAGCAAGATAGAAAAGGAGGCCTTGAATTTGCTCCTGTATTTTAAAAGTTTAGTTGTGTAATTTCTTAACATGGTGGACTGCCTCATTTTTGTTGAGCCATTTTACTGATTAATGCAGCATATCAATATAAGATATAAGCTCTTTCTATGCAAGCTAGTCTGGAGCCACTTTACTAATGCTCAGTTTCACTCAAAGTTATTTTTAAAAATCATAATACTTTAAAGAATGCTGTTCCGGATTACATTGCACACCAAGAGCATTCTTAAAGCAGCACTTCTGCTTGGATGGACCTGTACTTGTACCCTACCATGCTAACTCTAATAGCAATGGTGCAAATTCATTGAGAATGGGGGTGGGTTTCTGGGTCACGGGGACCTCATGTCCTCCTTAATACCACTCCATATGAGGCCAACCAAGTGAACCACCAGTGTCTTTGTTAAATATTCATCCCCTGTCAATAATTAAATGCTCATTATTTGAACCTGAAGAGTGCTGTGATTCCAAATTTAATGTGCTTCTAATGCATGGGGCGATAAGGCACGCCTAATAGCGAGGCTGCATGATGAAAGGTAGGTACGTACAGTCATACCCATTCTTTCTCAGTGGAGAACAGGTAAAAAGAATCCATGTTTCAAATGAAAAATTTACAACCGTTGTCCAGACTTTTTTGAAGAACATCTGAGGTTTTGTATTCTGCGACTGTACACGATTTTGAACAAATGTCAGAGAAAAGAAGCTTGTTATCTCAGGCCCTTTTAAATTGAATCCTCTGTGAAAGCAGGAGGCTTTTCAGTAGATCTGTTACTGGAGCTGCCAAAGCACAATCAACCACCCACACAGGAAATAATGACACATGAGCCAATTTAGGTGATAAGATACAGGCAGGGCATGAATACACAAATATACAATAAATATGCAAACAACAAGATCTGTTACCCAAGGGCTAGGAGCACACATGATAATACAAGTATTGTCCTGCAGCTATGTAGCACCCTCAACCAGCAGTGCTATCAATTAACTCCAGGAGGAAGTCAGTGCATCAACAATCTTTTGCCTCTTTCTTAAAACTTTAAAGAATTTTTAAATACATAATCATTTCCTTCTTTGATCTCAGGCATTTTTCATTGTTTGTTGTTATTATGATCTTCATTATGAACAACTGAGAATTACCCCAGCTGCTTTTATTATTATTTTTTTTCAAACAAATGTCTGAGTGTGTGTGTGTGCAAGCATGTGTGTGTTCTCATATGGCTCAAGGACCTGTGTGTGATGTAAACACAGAGAGGGTAAACACACAGGCAGCTTGTCGTCTCCATTGTTATTATCCTGTTTGTATAATTAGCCTTATAAATTGCTCACATCAAAGGCATGCTGTCCCCTGAACTACTTACATGGCTCTGTTCAAGTCAAGAAGAATAGACTGGGGAGGGGCTTCTCTGGTTCCCCTCCCATTGAGATATGTTGATCCTTTCACTGGGCATCTGAGGATTTAGCAGGGAAATATAACCAGAGTAATGATGTCCGGTGGTGATCCTGTATTCTTCCCTGGGCCTGTGACACTGTGATGATTTTTCGGTGGAATATAACAGCAGTAGTATCCTAGAAATTAACTAGTTTGTGCAATGTGTCGTCCGACCTCGTTGTAAGGCAAACGTGTTTTGTTTTAAGCAGCCATACTTGAAGGTTGGGTGAAATGATTGCTGTCAAAAAAGAAGAGAGCTTGAGAAAGATGTTAAAATCCTGTACATTCTTTTGCCAATCACTTTGTGAGATGGTTGTGATTGTTGGATTGTCGGTTTGGGAAAGTTACAAAAATGTCGGACGCAGTCCAGTAAAGAAGAGGTGGTTTCAGGCTATGTTTGACGATTGGCTATAACACAGAGACACCTCTAATCTAGTCATGGTCGGAACTATGGTGTGGACAAGTTCACTTGATAAGCTGATTATATTTGAAAGTTTTTGAATGTTGAAGTGTCTCAAAATCGCTGTTTGCAACTCTTTAAACTAGGCAAGTCACCACCGGAAGAAACACTTTCCTGTCACCTTCTACCCTTTGAGACAGTGAAAAACATGGTGAATATTGCAGTACCTTCTGATTAATTCCTCTCTTGGTTAAAAAATATCTACAGTACATTTAATGACCCGCATGACCTGTAGTAAGTGTACAGATGGGAAAGTGCTGGAGAGTACAGTATGTGCTGATTCTGCTGCACTCTGAGACGCTGGCGTGAACAATAATGGCTTGGCAGCTGGAAGTGATGAGAGACAGAAAGTGTCAGAGGGGGTTTGCACAAATTTGATTGACAGTACCAAAGCTGCCTCTGCCATCAATTTAATGGCAATTATTATTTAATGTATATTACTTAAAAGCATATGCAAAATTAAGATTTTGTCACAAAAACACATTTTATATGGTATTTAAAGAATAATATGCATAATATATTGCTTGTTAATATTTATGGCAAAGAAGTTCAAGCATTTCTTGTCTTGAGCTAGTCCTCTGCTGAAAGCGTCGGCTCTCATGATCTCAATTAATAACTAAGAAAGTAAGAAAAGGAAGAAGCGGCACAAAACTGGAAGCTTTTTACACAGAGGAGAAAAACCTGCCAAGAGGAATTTATCTCACATTCAGATTCACTTATGTGTAAGAACAAGAGACTGGCCTCCTTCAGGGTATAATTCAAGAAAGCACACTGGAAATGTTTTTTTTTTTCATGACAGATTTGAAAAGAGATATTTGTAAAATAAATGTTGAATGGAATCTAGCAGAACCTTATCCTTTGGATGGAAATATCAGTCAGCATTTATTAATTAAATAAATAAACTTATTTATTTATATTCATGTGAAAACAGATTTTTCTTTTCAAGCAACAAAGCAAACAATAAAACAAAAAAATGAGATTAAACATACTGTAGGGAATAGTTTCTATAATCTCTTTGTTTATTGTGGTGCAATGTAATGTGTATGACAGTGCAGTGATTACTCAACTTAAGTGGACTGACTGCTGGTGAGTGGTGGATAGTATCGCCCACACAGGGCACCACTTGACCATGACTAGTTTCGTGTAATAAACAAACTCAAACCTCAATGGACAATGAGAGTTTCCCTTTAAGGAGCTTCAAAAACTATGTGAATGGGTACAACACACATATTTCAAAATAACTCATTGATTTCTTTGATAATAATCATCATTTCTTCTGTTCCTGCCACTTTTAAAGCTCCTTTGTGTAGGATTTAAAAAATATTTGATTTTGGAGACTCCTATTGGTACTAGCCAAACGGCAGTGTGGCAGACAGAAATGCATTCCCCAAACACTCCCAGCACCACCTCAGATTGGGCAAGTAACACATAGACCAATTTCCAAATTTCCACAGGTACATATGTCTCACTTTTCTACAAAGAAGAACAATATAATAAAACATAAAATCTACACATAGGGCCTTTTATAAATTAACAAAGTCAATGAGTCTTAATTGTGTCACCCAGCAACTTCAGGACTATTAGAAATACTGCAGGAGACAATGGAATTCAACTGTCAACTGCCTTGTTAGAATTTGTCTGCTCTCCGTCTACTATCTCTTTGTTCTATTACTGCCAAGATTAGGATTGTGATTGACACTTAGATGAGTGTTTGACGGCCTGTCATCACTCACACTGAAACCCTGTGTTAATATAATTAAATTATAAATGAGTGCATCAATATTATATCAGTATGGGAGAGCTATCAGGGAATTCAGTGTTGCTTTCCAACATCAACAATTCTGCCATTTTAGTCACCCCTGTTCATCTTCATCCACTGCTAAAACACAATGCAAGGGAATTCCAGCGTGTCTGAGTAATGTATACATGAGTGTACGTCCTCATGTTGCCCCATCCAGGGTGGAGGTCGCTGCAAGAGCCACAAGGACCAAGGAGAAAACAAGTTTAGAAGAGGACAAGGACTAAGGTTATAAGATAAAATAAAATCTGCTTAGTTTATTTTCTGGCAACCCCCTGAGGGAGAGAGACCATGAACTGACAGGCCCTATGTAATTCTTGACAGAGGAAAACTTTGTATACAGACAGTCTCAGCAACATGTTATTAAAAAGATGAGCATGGCCGTGGAAAATAAATAAATAAAGAAAAAATACTGATTAAATTTTAAGCAGCTGGCGGGCCGATAGTTTGCCCGAGGCATATTTGTCAGTTTCAAAGGGTGTTTTTATTAATTTTGTATTTTGCATTTTGTTAGTGGAAAGAACTTACTCCACCGGGAGCGCCACAAGCTATAGCCAGCAGAGCCTATAGCAGGGAGAAAGGAGACGCAGAGCATGCCAAGCAGATCCTGCACACTTAGAGAAAGAAATCAGCTCAAGATCACCAGCATAACACACAGACCCCCCACCCTCTGCCCAAAATACACATAAAACACACACACACATGTTCACGTACAAGCAATGTATGCACCAAGTATACACATACAAATCTTTATTCGCAATGCACTGCATTTTTATTGTACATACCAGACCTCTCTCACCAGTCAGCTGTCGGCGTCAGATAGAAAATATTCAGTCTGTGTCTTATCGCATAGATGCACCTCCTTGGAACTGTTGGCACGACACTGCAATAGCAACGCTGCTGGTTAATTTTTGTGTCTTTTTTATGAGTCATCAACTTGTGGGTAGTTTTTGCCTGGGACCTCTAGGCCTGAGCCTTCGTCTTTTATGCATCTATGCAGTGCTGAGTTAGCATGGTACCATGTATGTAGCTCAGGACCACACTTTTACACACTCACCCTTTTTTGATTTTAGGTTCAAGAAATGAATTGACTTGACACTGTAGCAGAGGCGGATACATGGATATTTACATTTTGAAATAGTTCGCTAAACACTTTGATGCTTGATGAATTAAACTACTGTGTATTTTGTTCAACTGTTTAACATAAGCACAGTCTAGAAAGACTTTCCTACCCTCTGTCAGCTCAGTGTCACCACGGTGCTCTGATATACTGACCTGAAACCAGCTTTTACAACCGTTGCTCATGATAGTCCGTTGCTCATGATAGTCCGTTGCTCTTGATAGTCTGATCTGTCTGAAAGCGGAGGCTTTTGTTGGACAATGACAAATGAAAAGTCAGAAATTACATGGTTGTGTATGTTAAATATTAATTTCAGTTAAACTCTGCTGGTGAGAACATACCATGTTGTATTGTTTTGTATTTTCACCTGTAACTTGATATTAGCTATAGAATTAAATGAAGTTCACATATATTACGGTTCCAAGATGACGAACACACAGATGAAAACACAAATTTTGAAAATGTTAATTTCTACCGCATGTAAATTGTCAGGAAGAATCATTGTTCTATGTAAATGCCTGTGGAAAGTGGGTAGTACAGTTGGAATAATGACAGAAAACCTCAATAAGAGAAACTTGGAGAAACTCTGGGCAGATAGTATCAAACAGCATCCAACACTGAGCAGCAAAGGCTGCCCTCAGGCTATCATTTGCAGAAGTTTTACCTGCTGCTGGCTGAACGCCAGTGTGAAGACAAAGCTTAGCAAGTGTGTGTGTATATACATGTGTGTGCACAATTCACAACACTACACCTGGCAGTTTCATAGAAAATTGCAAGCATTTGGGTCAGGTAAGCCTCCCCAACCCACCAACAGCTTTAATCATCTTAAAAAGAAATAGCCGTTGAGGCATTTGATGGCTATTAGCAATGTGTGTTGCATCTTCAAAATCACCTTTCATTCCAAAATACTCATAAAGCATTGCGTCAAATCAGTCAGACAGAGCAGTTTGAAGTAGATGCTACTTTGTTGTGTAAAGGTGAAGGAGTTAATTAGGTGATGGGAAGGTGACTGATGCTATGTATATACAGCACATACGACTGGGAGAGAAGCCAAGTGGGCTGCTAATCATGCCCTCCACCCCCTTACTCCGGCATTCATCTCCAACCTTATGCTTTTGAAGTCAAGGCTGTCAGGAGCTCTGTGACATGCACTCAGTTTTATTGGATTTCATGGAAAAAGTATGCTTTGTTTATCACTGTTGATTTTGAATAAATCTCAAATAAAACACTAAATTACATTTAAGTGATGCGTTCAAAGAAGCTCACTCCTAATAGGATGAAGATAGAGGCTTCTTTGCTTTTTTCTTTTTCCCTTTGTGGTAGATTAATGCATGTCCTATACAGTAATGGAGCAGGATTGACTGCATGTTAATATGAGCACATGGGAATGAAGAAAAGAAATGGTGACTTTTTTTTTTTGCTTTAGACCAGTTGCTGTGGTTCGAATCCAGATCATCAGTCCACAGCATATTATCTGATACAGCCAGCTGCAATATTGCAATATGAACTGTCTAAAATTAAAAATTGAAAATGTAGTGTTTTGCAGGTTGTTGCATGCTGAACTGATTATTAATATTGCATTAAGTTTTTTGTTTTGTTTACATACAGCAATAATGTTAGTACTGCAAAAACTAGAAAAGAAGCAACAGTATGTTTAATCCTTTGCAAAATTCAAATAATTAGGTTTATACTTTATTATCCACAAAGAATTGTATTTTTTCCCTTTTCGGCAATATTGTATTTACACACACACACACACACACACACACACACACACACACACACACACACACATACAGCAACCAAAAAAATAATTGTAATACTGCTCTTCTGCAGTATGTTGTTTGTCACTGCTGCAGATAAATGTGATGCTTTCGATGCAACTTTGGCTTTGTTGCAAAGAGGAAGAAGAGGATTGTAATTGTATCTCACTGAGCTATAGAGAGGAGGTCATGTATGTCTTTTCACCTAAGTAACAAAAATCACTCCCAGTATGCTGTTGACTAGATCAGAGCATTAACATGGCCAGGACTACCATTGACGCAATTCCTACTAACACAAACACAAATGCCCATCAAGCAATAATGTGGCTGTCGCTGCAAATGTCATGTTGTGATGGTCATCTGTCTTTTCATTGTTTCATTTTTGCTTCATTCTATTTTTAACTGTATGTTCTCCCACCTCTACAGTGATCAACGCTAATATTTGATGTATTGTAGAACACACAGCAAAACTCAACCCCTCATTGTTTGTCTTTAGAAACAAGCCTTTGCACTGCTTTATAAAGTAGCCCATGTACGCTTGCAGAAATGACTTAATTGATCACAGGCTGTGATCCAAATCAAAACCATAGCAAGCAATTAGGATCAAACCTCAGAAACTATTATGAATTAATGAAGAAGGCATTAATGAATTATTAATGACAAAAGAATTACAGGCCTGACACGTTGTGTGTTGTTGATGGATGGATGGGTGTGCAGGAAAATGAATAGCGTTCAACCGTAAGTGATAATTTCCTTCTTAGAATCTTCTTCTGTAACATCTGGCTTCAGAACAGAATGAAAATAAGTGATTAGGTGAAGGATAGCTTTTGAAATTTGCTCTTTTGGAAACAATCTTGAAAGTGTTTTTACAGGTTGCTCATAAAACATCCATGAAAGACTTAAAACCCTGCATAAAAAAATTAACATGTTTTACAGACATGGTGTACCATCAATTCAGAAATTTTCATCAATTCCATTTTTAGAATTTAGATTTTATTTGCATGGGATTATATTGTATTGCCATTCTGTATGATGGATAAACCTTGTTAACTGAACGTTATCTCTCTAAATTACACCAATTTACAATTACAGCTAAGTGGATGCCTGGAATAAATATATAGTGTTTGTACAGACATCAGCTAGAAAATGCAGTTCTTACAAGATCCGAACACATTTCAACATGTAAACTTAGTAAGCTTGTCTTTATCTTGTCTGCAGTATCTTCTCAAAACTCAGAATCCCACCTACATGGCATTGTTTTTTTTCTCCACTCTGTTGTTGGGTTGTTGACTGCAGGAGTGAACTGTTCTGAGAAAAATACCACACTGACCTTCCACTTAGTGTTGGCTTGTGCTTTCAGTGTCCCTGGTGAAAATAAGGCAGATTTCGAGCATGTAATACAGAGCTACAAGACCTTGTTTCTCTACTGTGTCTGTCGAGCTCCCTTGCCACCTCTCCTTCTCAGACATAAAATAAACCACAGATGAAGTACACGAAATCGTTCGGCAGGAAATACAGCATAACAGCATTACGAGTAGCCTGATGGCAACTCACTGCAGTACCGATGTTGTTGAAAGGCAGGCACTTAACCCAGCAATTTATTTGATATAATAGTTGCCCGTTCTCTTATTTAGACAACAATAAGCCAAGAAGAGTAATCACATAAAAAGCTGATGCTGCAGTACTATCAAAGTTAATATGATACACTACATTTTTTCTCTTTCCCTTTTTAGCCCCTCCACCACCTCATACACATTAAATTCACAAATGCCTTTTGAGTTCCTTATTTTTATCATTTATTTCCGGAGAGTTATTTAAATGTTTTTTTTTTTTTCTTATCTCTGCTTTGGTAAATGGGGGGATTCTTTACTTAATTCCATTAACTTTGTATTGCTGCTCAATCTTTGGTGGCCTGTGCATCAGTGCTATGGCTTGGCTGTCTTTTAGCAGTTCTGCTTCAGCGCTCTTGGATAGAACATGACAGTTACATTAATGTCTCCATGTAAATTGCTGTCTACATGTAGGAAACAAGCACAAGGAAAAAAAGAAAACACAGAACATTCATTGCCCCATGACAGGAGGAATTACAACAACATTCATTGTGTGGAGCCCCAAATGGCCAAGTCTATTATAGTGTACAGCAATTTCACTGAGAATCCAACCAGGAAGATGGACAGCAGAAAAAAAAGCAATGATAGAGAACACTCACAGTGCTTTTTAACCAAGCAGTAGAAAAATAAAGGAAAATAGGGGTCAGGTCAGTTTTTGTGTGGAAGGAAGTACTGTGTGTTTATGCATGTATATATATATGTATGTGTGTGTGTGTGTGTATATTTATATATATATATATTATATTTTTTTTGACCACTAGTTGTTTTGTAGAACAATTTTTTGATGAGCAGGTCCCTGAATTGTTTGCATATGTTGTTCCAGCATGCACACAGACAAACATGCATGCCGCAAGCTTGGTGGTTTTGCAGTTATTTCACCTTGAAGTCTCACACTTGACCTATCAGACATTTGCTTTTATGTCTTTTATTCTATATCACAGATATGACATGAAGAAATTGTTCCATTGTCAAACCAAATAAAACATGATGGTTTAATTCTAAGGTCAGTGATAAATGATCATGACAGAAGAGGAAACCAGAGTATTTTCCATTGTTTGGTGTGGAGTTTTTTTGGCTGACCTCATTCTGCGCTGGTGCTAAGGGCAGACGAAAAGTGATGGAACGCAGCCGTGGTGAAGGCCACAGGAAAAGAAAGCCAGAACGATGAATGGAGAAATCAAAAAGATGAAGCACTGCAGATCATGATGAGACTCTTTGTCTGTGGTTAACATTGAAGTTGAGCAGAGGATTTTATGCTAAGGCAGAGACTTCACTGGACTAGTATGATAAACTCACTTGGTATTATAACAGACAGACTTAACAGCTTATGTGGTTGTATTCTTGTTAAAATGTGGAAAAAAATCATTTTAATAGACTAATACAGGTTAACGGCAGATTTACCTGTGTTGGGATGTCGCATGAAATCTTGGACAGATATTTCAAAACCAAAAGTATCTCCGCAGCTTGATTCCACTGGAGATACGAACAGGGGAAAATATTGGGTGGGTAAACTGTCCTTTTAAGGACGGGATGTTTTGGTTGCACTTAAAAGTACCACGTTTACCATTACCCGCACTAAACCTACTATTACAGTGGTATAGTGACTGTTTGGTGGTGCCTGAAAGGCTGTGGCGAGGATTTTGGTGTCCTTTACTAATACCACATCAAATGTTTATGTTATGATATAAATTTCCTTTGACCTACTTAAGAGGAACACAGGATAAATTATCCAAGTCTACGCAATGTCTTACTCATGGTGTCTGTTCTGGTTGCTCTGAGGGCAATGCTTATCCTCAACACCACCGGCCAAGTCAAAATTACAGACAGACATAAAAGAGCCATTATAGAAAAAGCAATCACTGCATTTGCTTCACTTAAACTGCAACAACAGCATAAAAATTTAAGCACATCAGACTGGTAGTTGAAGCACTGCCACCCACTGTGTGAATGTAGAATATTGTAGTTTCATCCATTTGTCACTATTTTAATGTAGGGAAAACAATAACGTCAATTAAATGACAGGAAATCTGGAGCTGGAGCGAGCTGCTTATGTGTATTTCTTATAGCCTTAAAGCATGTGCATCACAGATTTGAATTCCATACATGTTAGCAAGTTTTTTTTTTTGTTTTTTTTTTGACAAAATTGCATTCTAGCAAAAATAATGAAGACTACATGCACTATTATGTAAAGGGGAAATATCTACAATGGAGCTACTTGTGCAAACTGTATAGTGCTCTTATGATCTTTGAGATGTACACAAGGTAAAACAACACAGCTTGTGTGATCTTAGGCTACATGGAGGGACAGTGATGGAGACCGTGAGCCTTTCTGAAGTGATTCTGGACTTGAAAGTACATCTAACACAAAAGTTACACTGTCAAGATGACAACACCATGTCCCGAAGACACGTCTAAAGATGAGTGTCTCTGCCTTGCTTCTGTTGTGCTGGCACATTTTCAGGCTTCTCTGACTTCACAGTAAGCCACATACTGTAGTCAGGCCAGAGTACCTGGGAGCCACTCTCATTCTCTGTCTCGCTTACTTTCTTTACTCTTAAGAAAAGAGAGAGGGCAATAAGGGTGCAGTGTATTTGATATAGTATTAAATCTAGGTAGAATCCATTGTGAATTTTAATTGTTTATGTTGTGCAAATGTATCTGATAACTACCACTTAAATAGTTAATTATTTTGTGCAAAATTGCAGATAGCCACTGTTTTTTTTAAAAAAAAGGATCAGTGAATAAAGAAATATGTGCAAACCTATAATTTCTAATACTAATTCACCTGATGTGATAGATTTATGTACAACTCCAATTCCAAAGTTCTAGAAAAAACACGAAGCTGAGTAAAATGTAAAAAAGATTACAATGATTTGTGAATATTTGTTGACCTACATGTACACCGATACGAAGAATTCAGAGAATCTGGAGAACTCTCTGCACATAAAGAAAAACTAACATTAAATACCTGTGACCTTTGATCCCACATTGCTGGCATTGCATTGAAAAATGACATGACTGTATAAAGAAGCGCATGAGCTCGGCAACACTTTGGAAAACCATTGTCCTCTGGGCTAAAGAGGACCGTACAGATTGGTAACAGTGCAGAGTTCAGAAGCCAGCATCTGTGAAGGCATCATCTGAAGGCATCATTATGCTGAAAGGTACATAAAGGTTTTGGGGCAACATATGCTGCCACCCAGATGATGTCTTTTTCAGGACGTCCCTGCTTATTTCAGAAGGACTGAGGTTCATTCTGCACATGTTGCAACAACCTGGCAACCAGATAGTAGACTTGTCTGATTGTGGTTCAGACCTGTCTCCCAGTGAAAATGTAAAACAAAAACTATGTAATATAATATATAAACAAAATATGACAACAGACTGCTGAGCCACTGAAGTTGCATATGAAGCAAGAATGGCACAGAATTTCACTCTCAAAACTTCAACAATTAGTGTCCTCAGTTCCCAAATGCCTACGGAGTACTGTTAAAAGAAAAGGTGATGTAACACAGTGGTAAACATGCCCCTGTCCCAACTTTTTGTGAAATGTGTTGCGTGCATCTAATTCAGAATGAGTCTATATTGACAAAAAAACATGAAGTTTATCAGTGTGAAAATTAAATTTTAAGTTTTTGTACCGTATCCAATTGAAAATAGATCAAAAAGGTTTTAGAAAATCATTGCATTCACTTTATTTACCTTTTACGCAATGTTCAAACTTTTGGGGTAGCTAATGTTAGTAATGTTACTGATGCTCTTTGCAAGAAAGCCAACCACCAGCAGGTTTGAAATATAATGGTTTCTGTTTGGTGAATGAGAGAGCTGACAAGAATAAGAGATATTTCTATTATTATGCAATTGCTACAGCTTTCCTAAAGGGACTTTAACAATATTCCTTTTACGCTGCGCTATCCATCAAGATAATGAATGGCAGTAACTTATCCTGGGACATAAATCTGGCAAGCCCCAACAGCACTGTGACACAGCATTTAATTACAACGCATGTCTAATTGACAGACCTCCGAAAAATAGTGGGATGTCTCTGTGGCTGCAGCAGGGTTAAAAAACTTAATTAATTATGAGGCACCTCCCTCCCTCTTTATTCTGAGTCACTGGCGTCCCTGCCTCAGTGAGCTGATGACATTTTCAGCCTCCCTTTCATCCTTCAGAGAAATGAATGACGTGGCAAGAGCGTTATCAAATGAGCTGTAGAGCCAGCCAGTGAATATGTCATTGAGTGTGACTGCTCCCTGAGTGAATTGTGATTTATCTCTATGGCTCCCTCGTCATGTTAACTGACTTGCTACCCGGCACCCCTCACCCCCACCATGCAGTTGACAGGCTCAGTAGATCATTTGGGGGATCTCTAGGTGAGGTACTGGCTAATGTAGTCTGGGACCCTCCTCAATAACAGTACCCCTGCATTTGACCCCACATGCCCCTCACTACATGGAACTGTTTCCATTCATTGCTTCACATCCCTAATCAATAGCATATGGCAGCTCTGCTCTTAGATGCAGGGCTAATGTTCCCTGCAGTATGCTTTTATGAGTAGGAAGAGCTTACAATAGACAATACAACAAGTCTGCATCATAATTTGTCTTTAGATTATAGTAAATGAAGATATCACTTGACTCTGAACATGGAAATGTTTAATTCATAAACAAGGATAATTTAGATATCTCTGTCAAAGCCGTGTTTCATCCACCAAACTGTTACAAAACTAGCACATACACAGAACTAAATGCCTTAATTGAGTTAAAAGTGGAGGAAAGAGAAACAGGGAAATGGCAAAAAGAAGTAAAGGACAGTAAAATATTAGTCTGGAGGAGCTCAAGAACCTGCATTAGCTACTTGGCTGCACTAGCGACTAAAGCAGGCACTAAGTGAGGGGTAAAAAGCACCTGCTGGTGGGATGTGGTATTTCATGGTGTAGAACGACCAAAGTGGCATATCCATATAGTATTTACTAACATATGTAGATGAATTAACAGTCAGATGAATTAGGAAAAAAAGTCTCGATTCATATCCTTGTAGGTTCGGTTTTATGATGGTGTTTTATGTAAACATTCTGTACTTTAAGTTGCAGTTGAAATAACTTCTATGTACTTTTTTGTGTAGAAGAAATTACTAATTGTTAATCAGTCTAAATCTCAAGTTAATATCAGTCATATTTACTCTACTCTTTAAAAAATGTTATGTAATATATTATATGAAGTAAGTTGATAGTTAAAGCCCTGCTTTTGTCAAAAATATGATTTTGAATTTTGGAACCATACAAACTTTGGAGAAACTTATATCAAAGACAGTTTGGAGTTGTCGACGAGGCACTTCCTGATCTTCTTTAAAGTTGTTTATGTCTGGATCAAGTTCGTATGAACAAGTAATCTATTCGTCACCCTTCCAAAATGCTCCCAGAACCTCTATTTGGCAGAGAGAGCATTTACATGTACATCAATCAAAGGGTTGTGGGTTGACAAGGGGACAAGCCAGGTGACCATGGAAAACTCTCTTAACTGAAAAAGATGATGAAGCTTCCCAAATAATCCTTTTACCAGCTCCATGCATTTGTCATCCACACTCACACCCATGCCCTGCCCCACCTGAGCTTGATTAGTGAATGCCTGAACCTCCAAGTACAGTGTTGAAAGGCTGCCAGCAGACACTCAGCACCAAATCAAAAGCTTCACTGTAGAATCAAAAGAGTTCAGTCTTTCTCTACATAAACATGAGAGCATTGGAGGTGGTGGGCTGCGCTCAATGTGAGCCACTTCTGACATCCCCCAGTGGTTCCTGCACGCTAACTGTGTTGTCGCATATCCCTCCGCCTTTGCTGTCAAATTCAAATGTCATTTTAAACCAAGTGAAATTACTGTTATATCCTTTATCCCTCGCACAAATAGGACATATTCTTGCAATGTTATTTGCTCAAAACTTCAATTTTTGCTTCACAATGTTAAACCACCTTCCGTAACAAACTCCCTTGCTTTCCATTTTTTTCAGATTGGCCAAAGATAGAAAATGTATTTTCCAGGATGGCAGGATGCTCAGGGAGAAGAGACTCGATGTGAATATGAAATGTCATCAGGAGTATCGGAACTTCACTAATAATTATTCACAAATTATACATTTACTTGGCATATTTGATCTTCAAAAAATAGTGAAAAAAGATATCCAAGTAGTGACAAGTACAGCACAATTATTAACCTATTTCATATAATTGAGGATAATGGAGAAAGATGACTATAAAACCAAAGAACTCTCTATATCTTGTAGCTTCGCAGAGCAGAGCACAATTATTAAAGGTTGGAATCTAAATTTGTCTTTCAGACAGTGACCTTCACGAGGGGGAAATTCTTTGATTCCTCTTGTATTCATTCTAATAAAAATTATATTTCACACACATAAAACACACATTTGCAATCCAATTTGTAAACGAATGTTCAGTCCACTTTCACAGGGGAGTTGATTTTATTCTACAGGGAGACAACGTCCTCTTAATTGCATCACTTCATTGTCTTTCAGTGGCAAGATGGCAATCGTTGTCCTCCCCTGTCCTAGTGTGCCTCCTGTGAGCCTGTAAATCTTTTATCTTTCAGACATGTGGGATGAAAGAGAAGGATGAGTAAAGCGCACACAGCCTGGGACACTAACATCTTATTGGAATAATGGCCATCGAGAGAACGTAGTCCCTGTGTTGCTGTTCACACTCGTATACAGACTTTCGTATTAGCTGCCGCTCGGTTGCCGGTAAGTGTCATGTGAAGAGACAGGTCATTTACATTTTTGATAAAATGATCCTGCATTTTTTATTTGTCTTTGAAATTAAAGACTTCTTTAATCATTGTGGATGGAAGGGGACTTAGCCGACGTAGTCATGTGTTTCTGATTGCATTAGAACTGATGTGGCGTGGCATGATGGATATTTAATAGTTGTGCTGTCCCTCTGTATCATGTCAGGAGTCTGACACACACAGATGCTCTGGAGCTCTCCACCCCATACAGAATTGCTTTAATTATTAGACCTATCATCTTGGCTTTGAGAAGAGGGGAGGGGCGAGGAGAGGAGAGCAGAGCAGAGCAGAGCAGAGAAGGGGAAGATAAAGTAGATGTATAGACGAGCGAAAGAAGGCCGTGCGAGACGTGTCAAAGGTTGTTGCCAAAGGTTCTAAATGAGTTTATCAGACACTTGTGCATGGTGATGTGGTATCAAACTGACATGCCATATCCTGTTTGTCTGCAGTACTTTCTTCTCCACAGGCCTCGTAGTGGGGCCTAATTGCCGTGTATATCTACAGAGGCCGTGAAGAGCCCACGGCAGCCCTGTAGTGCCCCAGGCAGTGTGCTGATCAGACCTCTCCCTCTGCTGTGCTAAACTGTCATCTTCTGCAGCTATGTGTTTTTATATTGCAGCATAAAACTGATTTTACTTGATTAAAAAGATCAAATGTTGGCCATTCCAATATGAGTAACTCAAAAGAAACACCACAATTGCGTCACCAGTACCACAGAAACATCCATCAGTGCACGGGCCCTGGCAAGTCTATTCTTGATAATCCAGAGCTATAATGAAGGAGCATAAAACGGCCATACAAATTTTTCCTAGAATACTTTTTATGGAAATAAAGAGGACCGATGAGAGCAGAGGCCAGAGAGTGATTATGTGAGGGAGAACAGCCACTCTTATGCTGGCACCTCCAGCATGCGGGCCATCTGCATAGAGGGCCTGGAAATGAGGATGACAATGCTAATCACTGCCATGGAGGCCTAACTGGTGTGGATGAATGGCCATCCCAGGCTCTAAACACACTGAGTAGCGCTCATCACACAATGTTTTTGTCTGGGCATGCCAGGTCCACAAGCCTCCACCAGTCCCGCCCTTTTCCTGTACACACTCCATCACTCAGTGGCAACATGTGTATGGCTTCCTGTCAATTCAGGAAGTCTTGGTTCATGTCCCAGCTACATTAATGGACCAGGCAGAGGATACTTAGTAATTTCCTATTTCCCTATTGAAGCAATTGTTGTTGGCTATTCTCATTCATCATTGCCCTCCCCCAAAAATTGGATCATTATCTGTTTCTTGTTTCTGTATTGGTTGTTTCTTTCTTTCTCATGCTCGGTCCTTCATTGGAGAAATCTAGCATTTGCATCTTTCAAAGGTGTTTTCTTTTGGTCAGTGCCGCAAGCTCTAGGAGTTATTATGAATGTATATTTTGTAATGGAGCCTTAACACATGTCACAAAAGGGGCTGTGATGTACTGTAGCCTCGGGTCAAATCAAATAATCAAAGCAAGTGAAATTGTCCAGAGGATAAGATCAATCTAGTGACACATGTATTTTCATGACTGATCAATCAAAGGGCTAAATCAAATAAACAGGGCTTTTGGTTAGAGAACATGTCTGCTTAATTCCTTTATCCTTGGAAAATGAGAAGAATAAATTGAGAATGACACATTTACATGAGCAAATAAAAGACTGTGCCAAGACAGTCTTTGGGCACAGGGTGGATTTAGCTAAAGGAGGGAAGGCCCATAGTCTCAACTTTTCATCCTGATGGTTTCCAGCTGTAGTGTGGGCTTGCTTTTTGCGGGTGTCCCCATAAGTGAATGTGAAGAGGACCAGCTGCCTGGCAGCCGGGTTCTCTTTGCCCCCAGCTTTGGGTAACCAGAAAACCTCTGTGTTCTTATTACACTGGAAGGCCCTTTGAGGTAACCTCAAAGCCTGCTGTTTGATTCCATTAGCTCACATACAACAATATACAATGCTGACCAGAAATCACAGGGAATGGTAACAAAAAAAATGACAGACAAAAATCTTTTGTAATTCTAATCTTTCAGAAGTTTAGATTTCAAATCACCCTGTTTGGAATTACAACATCTGAAACAGATACAATTCCAAAACGTTTTAGTGGTTGCCTATGTAGATATTTGAGGGTACTGCAATCATGATTCTGTTGTTGCCAACAGAAACATACTTGTTACTGTTGTTATTAATGTTATCTGTGTTAGTTTAGTTGATGGCACACTTGAGGGAGAGTGGAAGGGAAGTTTCAACACTTCCCCAGTGAAGGCAGGATGATTACAGATAAGATTATATTCTAATGCTGCATCCATAAAAAAAACTAAGGGGTGATTAAACCATGAATTCCAAGATTTGTGATTTTCAGTATTGCAAACAAAATATCCTATCAGCTAGCATGACTGTTTTGGGCATGTTTTTGTTTGTGACAAAATGAAACATTAGTGGCTGGGTCCAAGATATCGCTACAACTACTGTTAAAAGTGCCATAAAATTTTCTATATATGGATATTTGTGGTGCTATACGAGTGAGTAAGAGAGTGAATGTCAATGGTGGTGGCCTGACTATTTTTACATGTGGGCCCAAGGCAAAGTAAGTAAAATAATGAAGTCAAAATTATTACCTCCAAAATGGTTCTCTAGTCCCCAAAGTCTGACTCCAGATATTATCTCCTGACCTTTATCATCACCATCAGGCCAAAGATTATTAGGCTAAAATATATTATGATCACACACATACTGAACATTCCATTTTGGACAAAATATAAATTTTCTTTAACACCGCAAATTCAGGACTTTTTTTTTTTTTAAAGTTAACCCCCACAGCTGTTAGCTAAATCACCATTGTGTTGTTTGTTCTGTTTTGTAAGAGAGAGAAAGAGAGATTGTATTGTGCAGTGTAATAAATAAAATCCCTGTCCCCCTTTGCACAACAGTTATATAATATGAAACTAATGTAATGTTTAAAAGCAGTTTTCACAAAACAGAAAATACCTAGGTTAGATGCACTAAATGAGAAGAAATTACCAAGACTTTGTGCAGTTTGTCCACATTTCATTTTAACCTGGAGACCTCTTTCAGACGGAGAAGACAGGCTTTTCCTCTATGTCTTGTTGCAGCATGTGTGCACTGCTGCAGTTCAACTTTCATGCGGGGCATGTCGGAAAGCACTTCATGCTAATGTGCTGTGGTTTTCAAAATCCAATCCCAAGTAAGAAATAAAAGCCCAGACAACTGCATTACTGTCCAACCTGTCAGCTTTGTTGAATATAAGCTCAATCCTGCCTGCCAGAGCCTTAAAAGCTGAGCTGGCCGAGCGCAGGACTGGAAGTGACAAAAGCAGATAGCTGCAGCTGTGATTTTAGGAAAGGAGAATGGACACTTAAATGCATTTTATACCTTTACAAGGAGTTCATACTGTTCTTTATGAATCAATGATAAGCAGCATGCAGGAGCCCGAAGATACAATTATCCGCTCTGAAGTACCTCCCTTGTCACTACAATGAGAATTAAAGTCAACATGCTGTCAGGTGCAATGGCATTCATGTTTTCCCTGAGCTCCAGTGAGCCTGTCTCATGGGGCAGAACAAAGCAAAGTAATGTGGAAATAACACATTTCCTGTTGCAAAATCACTTCTTGGAGAAAAAAAAGTCTACAAATGTCCCGAGTGTGTTGTAAAAACATCTATTATGACATAATGCAAAACAAATGTCAACACACAGTCAACATATCAACTAAAAATATAATGGTTAGAACAATATCATCCATTTTAGTACTCATTAGCCTGCATTTCTAATTGCGGTGTTAAGGTATCACTGTCGTTACAGTGACATTTAATTAGATCATACAACAACTTGGAACATCGGGTTGGTTGTGCCGTTGGTATTTCCCTCTATCACACTCATAATTTATTACCATCTGCTTTATCTTTCACAAAGGATATAGTCACTTTTAAGTGTATCTGACAAGTGCAGCTGTTTCTCAGATTGCCTCTCAGCAGATTGTGGTTCCATGCTTCAGTTGGAAGGCTCAAGTCCCTCAGCATTGCATTTGGATATTGAGATGTTTCATGCAATTATGAAAACCTCATTGCTCACATAAGACATCCATAAATTCAATCACAGTCTGTCTTTAGGTCGTGTTGCACTACATCAATGCACTGAGACATTTTTTCTTATTCAATGAGTTGTCTGATCGAAAAAAGAATAGTGAAGAATAATATCTAAGGAGAGGCATCCACAGGGGATGAAGGAGACTTCGTTTCTGAGCCACACTGGGACGCATAAATAAATGAGTAAATCGGCGCCAACCGTATAATTGGGATACAATGATATTCCCTTATCCAACCAATTCTCTGTAGAATTCATAGAATCCATACTCATGGATATGGACTTGTTTTGAGTCATGGAATAAATAGCCGCATTGAATAAATATGCCAATTTAAACAAAAATAAGAGGATGGAAAAAAAAAATCAATATATGTAAGTGCTTATCTTAAAATCAAAGTTAGATTTTTAAATCTGCAACTGTTACGTCAGCTTGAGTTGCTTGACATAGGCTGACAGTGTCCCTAGGCCCACAGACACAAAACACTAACATACATGATCCAAATGAGGCCGTGCAAACGGATCACATGATTGTGACTTTAAAGGATTTAACATTTTCATTAGCGATATTTGGTCAGTAAAAACACAACTTGTCTTCACACTACCACTTACCTTCCCATTTCAATAGCACTGCCCCTTTTGATAATCTTGGCAATATACTGTGCAGTAGTAGTAAACATTACAGACGCCTTATACTATTGTGAAGTCATGGAAAGAGAGAGAGAGGCAAACTGTGGCTAATTTCACTCCACTGGATACCCACCACTTCACTCCTTAAGGGGATGCTTGGCCTTGGAGGGGAGAGATCGACATGGTGCACAAGGTGTTGCAAGAGCAGTTTTTCACCTTCTGCTGAGAAGCTTCACAAAGAGGGCAACTAGTAGGAATCGCTAGTGCAGCAGCAAGGTCATGAAACTTAGCCCTGTAAAATTAGTCAGAGTAAAAGAAAAGAAATGATCCCTCACTGGCTTCCCTCCTGTGAACATTGTGTGTATTTGGGCCAAGTTATTGCTGCTGGAAACTGGATCATTGTGGTGCAGTAGTATTTGCCCATGAGCGACACCCATGCACCCATTACTTATATTTTTACAATAGTATTAGCATTTTAAAAAAAAAAAAGTAATGTGTCATTGCCGTGTAATACCCACCCCACTCCCAAAAAAGGCATTTAAAGGGAGAATGTTCGCAGTTAGTTATTTAGTTTGTCAGTTGAGCTTTATTTGTTAACAACAACAAGATCAAGATCTCTTTTGCAAGAGAGACCTGAGGACAGTTGATTAACTCAAAACAACATTTTAATTAAACAAAGCAGGGTAAATATCTCTGCATCGTAGAAAGGCGGGCCTTATAAATTAAGATACAGGTGCAATGACACCTTCTAGACACCACTGGTGACCATCCAACCTTTTCATACGACTCGTGGTGAGTGTGAATGCTGCCTGCCATCCACTGCATGGTCACATTCAGGATATCTCCACAGTCCAATGTATGGTGGACTTTGAATGTTTTTTCTCTTTCCAAAGGAGAAACAAGCTCTGTTTTGCTATATAGATCCATTTTGAATTTTTGAGCAAGATTTCCACAGGAGTTTTGCAGGATTACACATGTCACTGTCAGTAAAAACATAATTCAGGTGAAGGACATGTGTTCTGGATAGAGTTTGCTTTTTTGCTGGGAAGGTCAGCCTGTCCCACACAGAAGGCTATGGGTGTCATCACATTTGCTCTGTTGATGTGCACTCTGTTGTCCAACAAAAACACTGTTAAATGTTACGAAATTAACGTGTTAAAAGTTGAAGGTCTCTTTCAGTTCATGGTAACACGAGCATTTCAACAGTAAAGAGCAAAACAACAAAATGGTGGAAATTTGAACGGGAGCCTGTGCAAAACTTTTCCTATATGGCTGTCTCTGAATTGTTTGGTCACCTTTTTTTAACCAATTTAAAAAGGCGACAGAAAACTATTTATTTAATGTGGTGGTGATGAATTTGTAACTGGTATGGTTCAATAAATTAGATGTGAAGTTTCATACTTTCATTATGGTTCCCTTGAGAATGAGACATAATTATACAGCAATGTACAAAATACTAAGTATAATATAATTGTAGAGGCTGCCTAATATTTGTCCATAATTCTTAAATGTGGTAAAACAGCAGTTAGTTTAAATTTGAGTGTATAGGGAAACATTTGAGTCTACAGTTAATATTTTTTCCTATCCTTTCTTTTTTAACGTGTTGATCATACACTTAAATTGCTTCATGTGAATTGATTCCAGTGCAGCAGCACAAAAAGCCTGAGCGGAATGGTCCAGCCACAATATGCTTGAAAGATGAGGAACTCACCCTTTTCCAGCCATTTACTGCAAACCTTTTCTACAAAGTGCTCCAAACGGAGCCATTACACGACTGAGGTGAAAATATTTGCTTTTATCACCCATCTATTTGAACACTGGCCACATCCCCAGCCAGCAAAATGCTCAGTGTGTAGCAATCACAGTCTTGCTTTGCATGTCATCATTTCCAAATAATTTACTGGCTGCAATTAGCTGACTCCAGTTGTCATCACAGTGTTTTGTGAACTCTTTAGAAGAGGAGTTGATGTATTAAAGAGACTAAAATAAAAATCTTCATTTAAAAAAAAAATGCATATGTACATACAGTCTATATATGCATCACTGATGATTGCACACACCAATTGAAAATAAAAATGACCTCGGCCTGACAAATTAGAAATAAACCTGTTTGACAGGCCCCGTTTGGTTAGAACAAATGTGAGACATGAAAAATTGTTTGACACACTTTCATAAAAGCAAGTGGCGGCAACCCATCCTTTAGCATGTGGTAATGGCCTCTCGTTGTTAGATTCAATGGAAAAAGCTATTCATACTGTTATGTGATTGAAAAGAAAATTGAATCCTTTTGATGTTATAAATGTGTCTATTACCGCATTTGCACACAAAATTTCTATGGAAATTATAGAGAAAGGAGTGATTCTCTGGAGGAAATGTTTGGGAATGACATATTGAATTCTATTCCTGCCTGAATATCAATATAGTGTATGCGTTCTAGAACAACTTCAAAACTATATGATTTTTCACTGGGCTGAAAGGCTAAAATTACTATACTATATACATGAAAAAAAGGTTAATGGTTAGATATTTCTTGTGTTCTAATGAACAACCTCTTCAGTTTACTGCTGAACTTATGAGAAACTTTCTCTCTCTTTTACATGATGAGGTTTATCTCCTGCTACAGTTGGAGTTCAAAAAAGGTTCATTGGTGGGATGGGTCAAGTCAATATTTGGTGCATGAAAAATGATCTGAGAGGTAAATAATCCTTGAAGGTGAAAGGGTCTGTGAGGGAATTTTTTTTTTCTTTTCTTTTTTTTTTTTTGAAAATGCACAGTCAGATAGAGCCACTTGAAGGGTTATTCAGAAAATATCAGTCAGTAGGACGGGGCCTTGCTCTGGAGCCTTTTACAGATACATTTGGTATTAAGATATTAACCGGATTTGTTTGGGTTTTTTTTAGCTTACAGACTAATCTATTTATGGTAGTGTAGTATCCAAACAGGGAGGCTCCTGTACCACTGCAGTATTGTACTGCTGACCCTGTCCCCGAGAGCATTTGGGGGTTAAGTGCCTTGTGTGTTATTCCCTTTCCCACACTGTTTTTTTCTCTCTGGAAACTGAACAGGTTAGCTTCCCGTAGCAGTTTACTTGATCAGTTTTGGATTTTACGGCAGACAGAACTGAGGCCTCACATGTGCTATGTGAAAGTATAGTATAGTTATAGTTATGTAATAGCTTATTGCTATGATTAATGATTATTTTGATAATTTCATTTGATCATTTCCCAGAGCCCTGTGTGACATATACAAACTGCTTATAATTTCTGACCAGCAATATAAAACTCAGGTTTCAATTTCATGTATGACAAACTAGAACATAAATACGCACATTTAAGAGGATGGTACCATGGATGTTTGAGGAATGAAACTATAAAATAAAAAACAGAAATTAAGCTATTTATCATCTAAATGGTTGCCAGTTATTATTCTGTTGATTGACTGATCAATTAATCATCTAATTGTTATAGGTTTAAAACAGTCTGCATGAAAATACACTAATTATATGACATTGTTCATTAAAAATAAGTAATTAAAGCCATGGATCCTTTTTGACATTTTTCATGTATCTGCATGTGATAAAGTTAAAGCATTGAGAATCAAAAAGTAGGCAGATAGACAAAGACATATCCGATTACCCGTTCTCTCTGTATATTTTTAGAAATATATGTAACTTTTATTATAGTCCAGAGCATTGATTAATGTTGATGTCTCATGTATGTGTTCATCTGTTCCAGCTTCTACTGTATGTACAAAGACCTCTAATTAGCTCAGCATTTCAAAAATGGCTAAAATAATAAATTATTTACAAAAGAGGGAAAAATATTTTTTGACTCATAAATTAACCATTGCTGTTGGAAAAACACTTTGATAGGAACATTAGGTGAGTGAGCATCACTCAAGACATGGTGAGCGAATGCAAATTTGTACGAGGAGTTAATTCCCAGATTCCAGGTTTGTATTATGAGAAAAAGTCTCTACATCCAGAGCGCTGAAGCACTGACATAAAATAGTCCTGCTGTCGGCAGAGTCAAGGGGGTCACCAAAGTTTTGACATTCAAATTCTACTGATAGCAGCTACAGATGTTGGAAATATTGAATTCCTATCTGAATGTGTGTTTAATTTCAAATCAGTTAGACATTAATTTATCATTTTAAGATATAAGGCTCTTGATTTGCTCAAATGTAAATTTGGTCTCTCTCAAGTCTCATGATTAAGAACACAATGCTTTTCATTTTAACCTTTTTTTTACTGTCAATAACTGTCAGACGCCCTTCTTTGATTAAGTTCGGGAAACCGTGTGTGTGTGTGTGTGTGTGTGTGTGTAAAGTAAAATGTGGCAAAACTACTGACAAAACATACAAGGAACTAAAAAGGCATCTGTATTCAAGGTAGTACACCTCATAATTTAACCCGTCGTTGAACACAAGCTGCTTTCTGATCACTACACCACAACATTATTCAATTGCCTTAATGAGTGCATTTAAAGACTTTTCAGCTATGCTCATATTTGATGTTTTCGGGCCTGTTGTAAAACATTTTGAAGTCTCAGCAAATGGTTGTAATAGCTTCCTTTCAAAATGGTGATAATGATTATGGATGTATTCAATTAAATTAAATCTCAAAGACTGTGATGCAAGTCACTGTGACTAACTCAAGCGCATCAATCATTTTCCTGAAGCTTACAGGAGCACTGTCAATTCACTCGGAGCTACTTTTGATGTCTCACACAAAGGAATAATAATTGCTTTAATTCAAAGGTACACTTTATACTTACAATTTCAATCAAATTTCAATCTAGGATCAAAAGGATATGTTTGCATTATGCTTCGGAGCAATCCAATCCCTGGGTTTGAGGACAGATTTTCCCAGAATGTTTAGTAAATAGAAAAGCAGATGGCAGTTCATTTTTTCCTGCATTCATTACATTAAAAAGATGCACAAAGTTTCCACCCCACAGGACATAAAACCAAAACATCATGATTAAAAACCAGTATGTTATATGAGAGGTAGGAAATATAGGCTCTGATTAATAATATCAATTTAGAATTATGCACCAATTTTGGTCATTTGCAAAAGCATTTGATCAAAAGGGTTATGACGCCAAAAGAAAATCTTTCAAGGCTGGACAGAAGCAGGCACTGCTTTCCGTGCGTACAGCATTAAAACTGTCATCCTCTTCTCCCCCAGATTGTCACAGGAATGGTGAGGAAGTCAAGCAAAGTGGTGGATTTTGTTGTTAACGTGATGGATGTGACCTGAGGACAACGGGATATTAATTTGCATGTGATTAGCGAGACTGTGATTGAGTGGATACAGAAGTGGCATGCTGTGGTGTGTTGTTGCCGTGTCATGAGGTTGTCATCCGGTGCGTGCGTGTGTGTACGTGTGTGTGTGCGTGCGTGAGAGAGAGAGAGAGAGAATGTGTACTGTATCTGTGCACGTGCATGCTTGTGTGCCTGTGTGTATTTGAGTGTAAAACAAGCTCAGTGGCTGCAGGTGTGAAAGTAGCCCAGGCTGTGAACTCCACACACTCCCTCATCCTCTCTCACTTCCTCTCCCCCTCATTTATTTCTCCTTTTCCTCTGATTTGGTTTTACACTGCTGCACTCTACTCATTTGCATCTGCTCCTGACACCCTTGTACCAGTCACAAGAAGCCCCTCTGACACACATACTCTTTCTCTCCCTCACACACACACACACACACACACTAAAACTACTATCATCATTCACAACTTGTCCCATCTTCATGTGATGAGGAAGGAACTCATGAAACAACATGTGTAAACTGCTGCACTTTCTGGTGGATTTCTGGTTTCTGTCTGAACTTCGAAGTGCAGTGTACCTAACTTATATGATTATTTAGAATAAAATGATCAGTGGCATGTTAGAGATTTTCTGTACTAGCTCTGGCATAAAAGCATAAGCACAGATAAAAGCTTGCGAGCTTCCTTTGTCTTTTATTTAGTGTGCTGTGTGGCGTGTGTTTTTCGGGGGGGTAGGGAGTCGGAAACATATGTTTGTATTTATACCAATGTGCTTATGGTGAGGATTCAAGCATGGATGCACAAAGGAACTGATAATCAAATCTTTAATCCAATTAATTTATCCGAGCAGCAGAATGAAGTGAATGTATCACGCGGCTCTGGTCATGGAGCTGCGCTGTTGAGAGCGCAGCGATGAAGTTCAATTAAGACACAATATAATAATTATAAAGTGACTCGAGAGACAAGGCAGGGCTCATTTCTCCAAGCGCCATTCTTCTGAGAAACAGCCTGTTCTTTTAATCACAACTCATTGGATAAGCAGGCACAGCGATTTGCCTCCAGCTTTGCCCACTGGCTTTAGTGAAGTAAATGCACCAGTTTCTATGTAAAATAGTAATAAAAGCAGTGACTCTCACAGTGGCATACGAGTATCAAATTAGTTTGATATATTTTTACAGATTTTACTCTCTGTATGTCATGTGCTACTGTAATCCTCAAAAGCCTCATAGACACAAATGTCAACACACAGGAGGGATTTTGATTGAGTTTTGCAGAGAAATGTGTAACATGAGCCACTACAAACATCAAGGATTCCAATGTTACAACAGAAAACTCAGAACTGACTACAAACAAGGAATGATGCGAATAAAGTTTTACATTTTGTTCGAATATACAGCTGTGTAGCCACATTAAGATTTCCCTCTCAAACATTTCGTGCTTTTAAGAAAATGGGTAAAGTAACAGTGCAGAACAATCCTAAGCATTTGCAAGTAACAGGTCAAGCTAATTATGTCTTCTCATGAAAAATAAGCCTGACCCCGTACAACTCATACAATCATGCATTGATTTTCTAAAGAGAGCGTGTTTAATAAATTTAGCTACAGTAGCAGGACCAGGTGGTCAATCATTGTCCCATTCTCAAAGCCCTTGATGAGCAGTGAGGAAGATGGCAGAAATAATACATCATTGTTCTGTCTAATTACAGCATGTCACAGACAAGAGCGGATTTGCATTTTAAACAAGCACTTGTTCTGATTGAGGAACAATTGTTATATATTTTATTAAATGTGAGCCATGCAGAGGGCAGCAAGATCCCTCCAAACACGCATTAGAGCGAGAGGAAATGTAACCCACAAAGCATCCAGTTTTATTCAAACAAGTTCCATCGGCAGCTCAAGATATTCTTTAATATATGTTTGTTTGTTTTCATTTCTTTTACACTTATGCATACTTTAGTGATATTTTTCCTCCCACCAACGATTAATTTAATCTCGCAGCCTTCTTCAAGGTCTTTTTTTTTCTAACCCCCCTCCCCTCTCCCAGTTCAAGCAGAAATGAGAGAGGGTCTGAGGAGAAAGGGAGAGGAAGAAGAACTAAAACAAGATGCTAGAATCAAATGCGCTTTAACAGTTTTTGACTGCTTTTGCACTATTTTCTTAGAGTGGATTTGAAGCAGGGCTGGGCTGCTTCCTGAATATCTTACAGCCTCCTCAGTGTCTTTATCTACAATTCCACTTATTTACAGATCACTGGAGGAACATCTGCTCCAACACTTGCCCCAAATCTAAGAAGTGATGTTTTGCAATATACCATTTAATTTTTAATGCCGAAATTCAGTTCTCCTTCAAAACAGAAGAACTTTCATAGATAAGCTCCTTTTGATGACAACTAAACAACATCCAATAGCCTGGAAATATACTGGAATTCAGGGGATAAACAAAACTGTGGCAAACAAACAACTACAGTAATGGTAAACACTGCAAAAGTTGACAATATCACGGCAGCATAAAAGTAGCAGCACTATTTTATCTTAGTAATAAACAAGTCTGAATGCAGCTAATCAAGTGAGATGAGTCACAATATGTCAGAGAATGCACAACAAATAACTTCTTAAGAGATAAAAAATGTCCTGTTTTAGTTTTACAGAAATTATGAACGAGGAAAGGTCACGAATTCTCCAATATTATCAGAACTGAACTAAAAAAGACCAAAAACCTAATGTAAATAAATTTCAACACATACAAGTCAAACTCAAAAACACCTGCTTCACAAAGAGGTTTAGAGCGAGACATCTTGTACAATCACTGTGAAGGAGGTGCCTGCTATTGTTACTGATCCATCTTGTTACCCTGACAGGCACAGGGAAGTTGTGATGCACCTGCATCTGTTCATCTGTACAGCAATAGAGGCTGGCCTAGTGCCAACACTCCCCACTTCAGCTACCGCCAAATACTACACATATTTGATTTGCAATGCAGCATAATAGGCCATCAGCTTAATGATTACTGAGGAGTTATCATCCTGAACCTCTCTGTGTGGAATTGCAGGAACGAGGAAGAATGGCTCATAATACCAACATTTGCATGTGGCTCAACAACAGTGTAGTTTTACTGTTGCTCATTGAGAACAAAGCAAAGTTTCCTGTTTTTTTTTTTTTTTTTTCTACTGATTGTGAATGTAAGTGAGGAATGAGATTGGAACAGACTCATAAACATTTACATGTTATTATATTTGGGAACATCTGCACGGGGATACTCTGTATTGATGTTCTTCACCAGACATACAGAATGCTGCACTGATTATTGCTACTATGATAATAATTACTGTTATTTTTCAGAGTAGAAATCTGTATACTCCAATCTGTGATACAGTATTTGAAGTTACCTTTAAGTTAGACAAATCACACGGTCAGACCAAAAGCTCCTAACTGGACAGAAAAAGACTAAGCTTCTCTTATTTAGAAAACATGACAGAGAATGAGGCTGGTTGATAATTCTTTATTATCATTTAATCGCTATCAAATGAGTCAGCGCATTTATAGTTTTGCAAACAAACAAAACAAAGCAAAATGATTTCTTGAAAATTGTCTTTTAGGTGTGCGAAGAGTGATCTTTGATGTAAAGCAACATTATATGTGTGCATGTGTAAAAGAATAATAATATGATAATCATGTAAGAAATACAAAAGAACATAATTTAAATTGTTTCCAACATTTACTATCTATTTGTGTGTTCTATTAATTGATATAGTAAATTGTCCATTAACTGCTATGTATCCTTGTTGCTTTTTGAACACACCTTTGCATGAAAGTCAGAAATGTGTGTGGTATAGTAACCTACTTCTCAGACAGTTTACCAGTCAGATCTAATGTTGTTGTATGGTGTGACTCAGGAGTTACACCCTGGCCAAACTGAAACAGTGAATACCGTCCTTACACTGAAGTCTGCCAAGCATGTATGGGACTGTTTGTGTTGGATGCAGGTCATGGAACTGATTTCATAACAACTCAGGGCCTGTGCATTGCACAGTGCACTGTTTCTTCTGCAGAAGGTCGGCATCGTGCTCACTTTGACTACAATATAAAAAGGCTTACCTATTCTCCAGTACTTATATTAACATTTTCAGACTGTGCTCTGTCAGTACCAAATACAATTGAACATGTTTCCACAGCACAGCAGCTGTTTTATTTTGATATGCTACCATGAACCAGAAGTATTTTTGCTCTAGTGAGTCATCTGAATCACCCTCTTGTGTCACAACGTGCAAAGTTCACCAACACTATCGCTGAGGTAATCTGATGTGGTTTGTTTTTCTTTCCTGGCTTTTAAAACCTCTCTAAACCCCATTTTTACTACTGTCTGATTACGGACTGATTTTTCTACAACCACCGGTCGTAAAGAGGCTGAATTGTGTCTGCCGTTGAATTTGCAGCTTTGAATGGGTGACAGTTTTGTTCATGTCAGCAGACAGTGCCGTAATCTTCCAAAAGAACTGAGCTTTGTATTTGTGCATGTTCCTGAGCGATTGAGCATTTCAGAAGCCAGAGATCTTTCCATGTGCGTCTGCCTTGTGAGATCTAAGCACAGAGAACAAGTCGGCTCCGTCCCACTGTACCTGCCCCTGCCTGGACTGCTCACATGTTTTAGTTGGCATGGCTCACACATATATCCATCAGAGTTATGCGGTTCTCTGACTGTAGTCATGTAGAGGGAAAATAGTTAAAATTAAGTCTAAAGGAAATAGGAAAATTCAATCTGATGGATGGTCACTACAACAGAATATAGTGAGGGTATAGAGCTCATCTTTGTGGTGGTACACTGACACAATATTTCACATTTTGAAGAGCAAAAAGTTTTTTTTTTTACTTTTACTGAATGCACACATAAAATATTTGTTGTGCTTACATAACACACTGATGTTCACAACACATCACACATAAATAAACTTACTGTGTGTGTGTGTGTGTCCTCTGTAATACATTATCATTTTGACCTAATGCTACTTACTCTCATATACTGATTTGTTTATGTCTTACATGCCACTGACATGAAACAGTGGTGGGTCATTGCTGCAGAAGGGTTGAATTATGGTATCGTCTGCACATAGCTATAAAAAAATATTTCAAGATGAATCAATGTGACTCTGTGACACTGCGGTACTAATTCAGCCCTAGTGTTGTGGTCTGAGTTTGGATGAACTAAAGAAATCTCCATAGACTATGCTCTGATAATAAAGCACACATTTCCTTACTTTGACAGTTTAAGAGAAAACAAAAGTGCAATATAACTTTTGTGGAGGGAGAAACTGTAGTTTAATAGCACAGACTAGAGAATCTCACTCAGAAAAATCACAGTAAGCTACTTGCATACAAACATACAGTGCTTTCTAAAGGATGCCTCTCTGTGCTTCCAGTTTCTCAATGAATACACATCAGCGGTCGTGCCCACTCTCTGGCTGTGAGTGATGTCATTGTCAACAACCTCACGTTGCTTTGACAGCTCCTAATCACACCTCTTGTGTTGTGGGGACTAGCCATTCAACATCGCAACAACACTGCTTCTTCTATCTGTCAATCACTGTCAGTGGGTGATACTTTCCCTGGGGTGTGGTTGTCCATCAAGATGGGGCTGGTCACCATGTTCACATGTGGCCCGTCAACCTCTTTTAGATTGATACTATACAGACCTGACTGGTCCTTCACTCCCCCCCTCACTTCAGCTCAGCTCCGTCAGACTGGCCAGGAATCGGCTGCTGGCCTTGTATTGACAATGCAACAACACGATTCAAACAAAAAACCCCAAGTCTTTCTACTTTCTCTTTTTTCAGAAAGTGGGATCAATACATTGTGCAGGAGAAGTTGCTCCCACAAAGGCAAGAATATGTAAACTTTTGTTTTACACTATCTGTCTTTGGAAAAAACTTCAAATAGAGGATACATCAAACAGACAACCAGAACACTTTGATCTCGCTCTGAATGCAATGAAGTTACGTTGCATTAAAATTTAAGAACTGGACTTGAAAATAGAATACTGTAGAGAAACCTGTATAGGGAAGAGACCTGTGTATTGAAAAGAATATTGTACTATACTTTTAGAGAAGGCAAGCTTCAATAAAACCCATGTACCTTTAGATGATAAACTGAAGACAGGTTCACCCCAAGGTCCTGAGAGGTGAGAGTCCACATGTTGATCCAGGTCTTCCTCAGCATGTCATTTGACTGACAGACAAACTGTAAATTGTCTATTATTCCTTGACATGGCGTTTTTAAGAAGTCCTCCAACACAAATCGTGCTTGGGCCTTTGATGAAAATATCCAGCGAAACGACAGAAGCAGCAACGTTCTTACCTCCGCTGTTTGCAGCAGGCATCAATACATGCTGACAAATGACCGTGGCAGGCAAGACAGTATAATTTACCACTGATTAAACAGCAGGGCTCTTAACAGAGAGCCAGGGTTCATACAGTTAACACAACTCATCTTTATGCAAGCATATTTTATTACCTTACACGGGTGCCATGCCCCAGCTGCACATACAAGTAAACACAGCTCCTTGTTCTGTCAAAGTGATATAGCATATATTGTAATGATCGTAACAACACAAAACACAATAAGGCAGCGAGGTGAAGACGCTGTGGATAATATGAAACTAGACGCTTTATTTATCCTGGAGTGTAAATCAGCCATCACCCATCAGACAGCTGAGACACAATAATAACAAACAACATTAGAAATTGCTATAATTTCACAAGATATACATTTTATGCTTAACATCTAACAGTGTTTGTGTTTTTCATCAGTATCAACTTCATTTACATAAATAGTAAACTGCATTTTGATCGTGCCAGTTAATTTTTAGAATGTGTTTGTGCTATTTATTCCTCTATAACTCTAATTTTCATCTAAGTGCCTTTGGTAGCATTTCTCTTTTACAAAAGATATTTATGACATGTAAATGAATTGCCGTTGAGCAGGTACAGTATTAGATGAGTTAGAGTGAATACACCTTCACTGCCCTGCATACAGCTGCTCAGGTGAAAGGCAGGACAGGCAGACTAACTGTATGAAGTTTACAGTTACAGCTGTTAACATATTTGAAAATTATTAAGTTTAGAGGTGGGTCTATATTTGGGGTGGGGATATTTTCCATTAGGGGGTGATTAAATAATGATAAGCTTGTGAATATTTACTGTGATATTACAGTGAATGTAGCGTGTGACCCACTTTAGACTTTCACATCTGAAAAGGATAAACCCTTTGATAATTCTTTGACTGCAGACACTATTTGACAGTCAGTTTTGGGTAATAAAATATGCTTCTCCCCTGTTTTTTGCCCCCCCCCCTCCTCCTATCTTAGTTCTGTTGAAGATGTGCTTGTGTTAGGCCATGAGATGTGCAGTCTGAGGTAAATGTGACTGAGTGATGTATCATATAATCTCTTGGACATATCCAGAGGACGTTATTCCAGGAGAGGATATGGGGGCTGCCTCATGAAACATTTATCTGGGAAGAGTAGCACAGCGATGGCAGAGAGATGGAGTGACAGAATGGAATGAGTTAGAGAGGGGAGAATAACAAGGAAAGTGTTTGTAAGTGCGTCTGTCCATGTTTCTGTCTCTCAGTCATCCTGCTTGCCTGGTAAAGGTAGATATACTATGCAAAAACATACATTATTTTAGCCACTGCAAACCTAATTTACATTGAAAATGAACAATCCTATAACCAGCGGACAAGCACATACATCAACAGATGATACAAACATGTACACGTCACGCACACACACAGGGTTTTAAACATGCTCTGAGAGCTTAGAGGGGCTTTGAGCGTGATAACTCCTAACAAAAACCCCGAGGCTGAGCTCTGACATAAAGCTTATAATCTGACCAAGTGTTCCAGTGGTTGAGCTCACTGAGCAGCAAATGCACCTCTGGACATATTTTGTTCCACAGTCCCTTATTTAATAGCCTGTAAGAGGAGATCTTTAAATGTGTAATAATACAATATACTAAAAATCTGAGTTCTGGGTCTATTAACATGTAAAAACTAACATCCTGTTAACTTACACCTTACACTTTATTGTACAATATGTAGCTACTTGTTTAATGGACATTTATGACTCCTGTTGAGCTTAGGAATTGTAGTCACGTTAACAAGTGGCTGATGCATCTTACGGTGCAAGAAATTCAAGCTGGAGGAGTAACTGTTGAGTCATTTACAGTGATTAACAACAATATTAATCTCCCTTAGCAACAATTTTGACGATGAATTGTATTTTAATCAGGCAAAAATACAAAGAAGACAACTAATTTTGCTGCTGATTTCTACCATTGTAAATTGAATATCTTTGGGTTTTAAGACTGTTGAAAAATATGCAGTTTGAACATGTGACCTTGAGCTCTCAAAACCTGCAATGGGCATTTTTCCATGTTTCAACCACTCAACAATAGATCAATGAATTGAAAAATTTTGATAATAAAAATACTTGTTGGTTGCATCGCTACTGATTTGACCAAATAAGGTTAAAAAAACCCCAACTCTTTCTGTATCTATATGTGAAGTCGGTTTACCTTGACTTGTCTTAGTACTTGTCCACTGTAAACCAAGACCTTGAAATAAATGACTGTGGGCAAAGGACCATGGGAAAGATTTGCTCATCGTACTTTGTGCTCCCAGCTCTTGGTTGTGCTTGGCTGGCCTGCTGTGGTTGTTCAGCACTGGATCTTCAGATGCTGACAGACACCAGAGCCTAGTGGGAGCCTTGTGGAGTGGCCTCTCTCAGAAGGAGGAAAGCTGCTCCCACCCAGACAAGGTCATGCTGGCCTCTTGTCATTATCCTCTGAACAGACAGGGGAAAAAGCATTCCTGTCCAGCTGCCATTAGTGCCAGGCAGAGACCAATTACCACCAGGCAAAGGGCAAACCGTAAGCGGACATGAATGAAGCCAGACGGGTCAGAGTGGTCATACATAGCAAAGGTCATTGTTGTCATAATTTCAGACAAGTTAAAGTTGTAAATAGCTCCCCAGATACATGCACGAGCAAGAAGGGTTAAATTAAGTACACATTTCCTGAGTGCAATAAATGCTGCCCATTAGGCATCCTGCTGCTGTAGGAGAGCATTATTGTCATTATCTGAATTGTCTTCCTCTAATCTATTTACCAAAATCATTTGCATTAGCAATTCATCATACACTAATGAGCTGTAGATCAATAGGGGCCTCTATTATTAGAATAAGGTTGATTTTCCCCTTGAATTCACAACATACTCGTAGGTTATCTCGAGTGAACCTTCTGAATGACTCAAAAAATATCCTTTACCCAACATTAGTGATACCTCCAGCTCCACATTTATATCAGGCCTTCCCTAGAGCTTTCTGCTGAGCCTCTGTGCTGTATGTACACTCTGTATGTAGCAGTCAGAGCTCTCAAAAGGTTTCCCATATCGTGTACTTGTAGTTTCCTTAGAAAGATCAAATAAAAACATACTGTTTGACATGCAGCATTTAGGGTCACTGATGCAGCAAATAGAAGTTTCGAGGGCTTTTTTTTTTTTTTTATACACAAGGATCTTTGCTCTTGGCTATGCAGTGCTGCAGAGAATTGATAGTGCTTGTACATACTCTGCTTTTTCTTACACCCATTTCACACTGGACAAAAAACCCAGTAACGGTTACTAACATCTGGCTTTTGTCCTGAGTGGGAACAGGTCCAATCAGCATTCATCCGTGGGTCAAATGACTCTGCAGTAGTCACGGGTGTTATCAGCTCCAGCTCCGATCAGCAGTAATAGAAACATGACACCCAGTGGAGATGCTAGTTTTCGCCCCTTTTTCAGCACGTTGCTGTGACGCACGTTGAATATTACTTATTGTTTTTCTAAAACTGTCGTTGGCCTCCATGCTGCTTTCTACTGTTCCCTGTTTTCGTGACGTCAAACATGAGACACTAGAAACAAAAACCGAGCTCGTCTACTGGCAATGAGAAAGCAGTCAATCATGTATTTTTATAGGGCTTACCTGCTTTTAAAAAAACCTCCATATACTTGATAATTTCGGTGAAAAATTGTTTAACTGTAACTATCCTGAAGTGAAGAAAATTCTCTAACCCCATCACATCTATAGGAAGTTAACCTCCTGCTGCTTCACAGCTCTAATCCTGTCAACACCGACGTGTTGCCACTGACAGGTTGTTGGGTTTGCAGGATATTTCACAGGTCTTTGTTACTGTTTAGTGACAGCAGAAAAAAAGAGTTGTAATTATGATCAGCCATATGTTTATGATACTGTATGATTTATACATCATGTCCACCTGCTGCCATGTACATGTTATACCCGTGTTTCCTAGAAGACTAAAGACCAGAGGCCTGATACAAAAAACTCTGTGTGGGTTCAAGACTGTGAAGTTACTCGTTTGATTTCCACTCCCACAGTCATTCATGTTTGAAGGCAAACTCTTAATCAACTATTTGTATGTACAGTGAATACCTCTCTGTAGATGTATCAATCAAGAATGGCAAGGAAGAAGCACAATTAGTTTTGCACTGGCAAGAACGTAACACAAAACCATAACAGATAGCTGTGGTTATTTTTAGCCCTCATAGTGTCATTAATTTGTGACACATGCACTTGTGAACTATCATCTGCAGTGATATATCTCTGTCATCATAATCATCAAACGTCAGAAAAGCCATCAATGCTGTTTACATTTATAGCACTCTGATAAGTTTACAGCCTGTTGCAATAAAAACAAAAAGGATAAGATAGAGTAATGAAAGGAATGGGCACTCCTCTTTGTTTTCATGGTAAATCTCTGAAGGTGCGAACAGCAATGTTCATCTCTCAAAAGTAGAGTGAGCACTCACAAATGTTTTTTTTTTTCTCCATATTTTCTATGTATTAATACCAGCGGTTCGGCTGGAGCTGCTTCAGTTGGACTACTATTAATTTAATTAAAAGAAAAATGTCAAAAGAGAACTTGTGTGTGCTCACCTTCCTGATTTGTAAAATACAAAGAAAATAAGCAGAAATAAAATATCAAGTGCAACAAAACAAACTTATTTAGAATATATTTGGTCAATGCACATTTAAGTGCACACCTTATTCTTCATTTTCACTTTCACCATATTATGCATACAACATTAATATGCATTCTGAGGAAAGTTTATTTCAAAAACGACATACGCATATTTTCTGAGCATACGCATCATTTATACATCTGGCTGACCTGGTTTGATGTCAAAGGATTAAGCATCCAAGTATGAACGCCCGCCCCCGTCACTTTGGACGGAGGGAAGAAAGTGAAGAAAACGCAGGAGATTATCTATGAGAGAGAGGGAACGAAATTCTGTGAATCTATCATCTTTATGCATTTGGTAAATTTTCATCCCCTCCTTAGTGTTAGATGTGTAACTAGACATTTTCACACACCTCCTCCCACTCTGCACTTTCATGCCACACAGGGGTGATCAGCTGGAGGAAATCAAGCCCCTCTCTAAATTTCCTCTCAACTGATTAAGATAAACTGCTTTTCAGCCATGGTTACCCCCCCAACCAATCAATTAAGGTAATCAATTAAAGGCCTGCCGGCTGAGCCTTTGGTAATTGAGGGTTGAATAAACACAGGCTGCTGATACCGATGATAAAGCCGTAACAAAACCATGGGCATGAAAAGGGCTTGAAAAATGTAATTTCTGGGATTTTAGTTGGTCTCAATTGTGAGATATCTGAAGAAATCTACGTTCAGTTATTTATTTCATTTCATGCCCAGCGCAGTCCTGGCTGTTTATCCTGTGCTGCCAGAGATTCTGCCCTAGGACGTTAAATATTGAATAAAATCATCAGCCAGGCCTTTCCAATTGGCTGTGGCTACTATTTGAAAAAAGTGCCAGTCGAATTCAAACATGGCACTGTGTTCCAGCATGTCCTCCAGTGAAAACAAATCCTCAGAGGAGGGTGAAAGAGACTCTTTGGGCAGGCTTGGCCTCTCCACTCCTGGCTCCAGGTCCAAGAGGTGAGGAGGCTGTATGTACTTCAGGGATCCTAAAATATAGCCACAAAGGGCTCACTGACTCAGTCACACTCACTTAAATATGCATTTTCGTCTGTCTGTCTTCGACTTGAAAATGTAAATTACATTTTGATTCAGCAACATGCCAAACTTGGCACATCAGTATAAAGAAATAATTTGGTATAGAACATTATCAAAAAGAGAGAATTATTGAAACTCATGAACTTTTTCCTCGCTGCTTGTCCTTTACTGCACATTTTTAGGATTTTTTACAGACTCCCTTTTTCTTGCAGGAGGGCTTATAACACGTTGACTGTCCATTTGGTTTGAATCAGTCGGCTTTTGTCGAGGTTCAGTAACTGTAGGTCTAAAACTCCCGAGCTTTTTGAGGTGCTCGTCTGCTGGGCTTTTACAAGACAGCAGAGACATTAGAGACAGGGCGATAGGTCCTTGTGTAAGATTTGTGTGACCCTGCTTCTTTATGAGGTCACCATTTACATGCGTGCGCTGTCGGAGCACGGATCTAATAACTGTCTGTTTGCGAAGTCAGCTTCCATGTTTTGATGACTCACAGCATGACATGTGGCCTGGATTCTGTGTGGAAGAGTACCGACATCTTTCACTTTATTTGTGTATTATTAAGATGACTGAAAAAAGTGGCTTTTCCCTGTTTCAAATGTTGCCATTTTTTCCAAATACAAACTTGTAATTAATGAGAAATTTAATAAAACAATGGACTTAAGGTACACAAACACAAGGATAAGAGTTGGTAATAGACACAGAACAGCAATCATTTGATTAATGCTTGTGGTTGTAAAAATCAGAGGAACACAGTCTCCTTTCTCTCACAGGTGTTAACAACAGTAATACTGTATGTATGAACTGTTCTGAGAGCACGGAGGAAAGTGCAATGCCTGCTCCAGCTGATTATTTAACAGCCACATAACATAATTTAACATTTCCTTTGTGTTCAGGGACACCACGGCAATTAGCTAACAAGTGGGTCATCCATTAACCAGGCCCACGGCCCTGGGAGAGATATAAGCCTCCAGGGCAACACTCAACAATTCTCTGTAATAGAATGGCTAAGAGAGAGAGTCCATTAGTAAGCATTTAGGAAATCAGTGAGAAGGCAGGTCTCCACGGGTAATTATATTACTGATTATTTACAACAAATACACTCTGCACTTTATTCTATTTGTCTCTTTATCTTTTGTTTTCAACTTTGTTCTTCTGCCGTTTGCAGAGTCACATTAATGAAGCAGGAGGGTCATAAATAAAAGTTTGCTGCCTCTGAGATTGAGACTGATGGTGAATTTAAGCCCCTGAGCCTACAGACAATTTGAACTGAAACACAGGATTCTCGCCTCCGCTTTTTTTTGAATGACATGAATAATGAAAGTCTGTTGATTTTTCCAGAGATTGTAATTGTGTGGTCGTGCAGTCAGAGGATTGAGACTGCTCTTTTGAGGAGCCCACCTCAGACGGCTGGACGCTTCCTGCTATTGATGTCCTGCTTAACTGTGATTTCACTCTCAGCCCCAAACTGTAGATATACACAAAGAATAGACTGCACTGTTGGACCTTGAGCTCAACAGGGATGATATAGTATGGACACCCCTTTGAAATAGTTTACTTCAAAATAAATACTTAATGCAGCGTGCTTTTTCTGATGAAATAATTCATTGAACACACTAACATTTGTAATAGCTAACAGGCCCCTCACAACGGTGTTAGAGTAAGACTCAAGGTTGATCAATAGAGGCCTTAGGGGTTTTATTTTCTGTTCCTTGATCAAGGCTGTCAGATTAGTATAGGTACAGTGTAAATAGGACTGCTCCTTGAGCATAGGCGGCGGCTCTGCAACACAGGTTGGAGCATCGCTCCCTCATTAATATGATTAGGAAAACAGCCTTCGGGCAGTGAGGATGCAGAGCAGCCCACACCGAGGCTCAGTGGATACCGACAACAGTACAGCGGCACAATGGCAGTGTCAGTGTGGTTTTCATGGCAGTTCTTCAGTAAATCAGCCCCTCTTAACACAATTCATAAATAGTGCAAAAAAACAAAGACATTTCTGCGACCATGGCCCAGTGAGATTTTATTCCTTTAAAGGCATAATTGATGGATGTTTTCTGGTCTGTGGTGGAATTTAATAACTGCGAGGAGTAAAGATTGAATGTTCTGACATTTAGCAAATTCATGGTATTTTTGGAAATATTATTGAGTCTCTGCATTATTTTATTTTGTGAACAACGTTGTTTAATTTATTTTGTCCTTTGTCTTTGCAAAATACTCCTTTTTCTGTCTCTCTCTCTCTCTCTCTGTCTGTCTCTCTCTCTCTCTGTCTCTCTCTCCCTCCTTCTCTCCCTCCTTATGTATCGCCAGCTCACTCACCAAGCCAGTCACTTTCACAGAATTCACTAAAATCTTACATGTTGTGAAGCATGTGTCATATCAGTTTCAGGGTGTGAGATGTGAAAATTACGGACATTTCTGCCAGTTTTTGAGCGTATACTTTGTTTTAGGTTTTCGCTTTATTAATTTTTAGAAATTAGCTAATTTTTGTAGCATGTTTTTTTTGAAAGGCAGAGGGTGAAATAAGGTGAAATATAAGTGATACCATAATTGATTAGAGGTAGTAATGCTGCATTTCTCATCTGATTTGCAATCTATTTAGTTTTGGAAATCACCAGAAAAGGCTTTTGCTTTTTTTTTTTTCTTCTCCACAGTGGCTGTCGTCTAGTGAGTAATTATCATTGGTCTGTGTGTCATAAGCCAGGAAGGATAGTGACACTTCCACTGATCTATTCATCTTTTAGTGCCAATGACATCTCCCTCCCAGCTTTAGAAACAGGTTGTCACCTCCTCAATCCAACAGACAGACAACACAAGTGTTATTAGAATATGTGTTCCATATTCAGCAAAATAGCTGAAAGTGAAAATGGGCTTTGCTGCTTTACATGGCAAAGTCATCACTTTATGGCAATAACTGTGGTAAGGACAGTGTTGTTAATAATAAACAACATTTTAATAGTATTTTAGGGATAACATTAGAATTATTTATGTGATTTCATATAAATGTGTGACGATAAATTACAAATTGTCAAATTGTTTTCTGCACTCTATTGCAATAACTCTGTTGGTGGCAAAATGTTTTTAATTCTTTTTATATGACTTACATTAGTACATATTTTATTTTAGTGAAAATGTACAATGCTTTCCCATGATTTTCATGATCATAACTTTGGGCCCTTGAAACTCTCATGTTTAAGACAATAATCATAGTGAGCTTTCCTGTTTTACCCAACAGTAGCACAGTTATAAGTAGGTTACTTGCAATTCATCAGTTTTGGTGTCTCACATAAGCATGCACAATTTGTGCATTATAATGTCACTGAAGCACATGTATCTGAATTTTTTTTATTCCTGAATACTCTTTAGTGATGCTTGAGACAAAGCAAAAAATAGTGCTTTGTTAGGCTCATTTTAAGTTCAACTACGTTTGATTTATCAAGATACACGTACTCCATGCTGAATTTAATTCAAACTTTCAAATTTAAAAGGCATTTCTAGAGAAGATGATGTGGCAAGTTCACAGATGTTGTGGTTCGTCTCCTCATGTTTGCCTTAAGAGGCTATCTGAAGACCTTGAGGAGCAGATGAGATCTGATTGCACGCGAGTGGCTGAGATGGGACTGCTGGTTGTGTTACAGTACCACAGACCGCCAGTAGATGGTACTGTACTGTGGGGCTAAGCAGGAACATGGTACACTGTAAACTGCTGGTGTGATAAAAGAAGGATAGCTGAATCTGAATCATTTTAACTATCACAAGGTCATTAGATAGAGCTTGTTTACGGGGATGCTTAAATAAATGCTGCATTTTTCCACACTGCATATTTGTGATTGTTAAAGATTATGCTTGCATTATGTGCATTGAAAAACTTTGCAAAAAGTGAGAAGAGAAATTGAAGTTGAGAGCCACTAAGTGGAGGTAATCGTGGGTGTATTGCCTCATGCCTGTTCAGAGTTGTAGCAGACAACAGCAGGTGGCACGTGGCTGGCTCCCTTCACGGCCGTGTCAGCGCTAATGTTTGGTGGAGGTTACTTTGGTGGGTGATGGAAAAGCCAGATTATTTCTGTCAAAAAGCAGGCAACAATGCTGCCCGGTGCTTTGTTTCCCTGTTTTCAAAGGCGTTTGTTCTTTGACAAGGTACCGGAAACAGTTAGTGACATGCTGGTGGGAACCTATGGAAAAGAATACACTTTCTATCAATTGTGTTTTCCTTATCCCCTGGTGGCGTTTGCAGGGTGTGGGAATAGGCAGCATTCTGGGCACTGCTGCTCTGAGATAGCATTCACAGAGCAGAGCACAAGAACGGGCTGCATTCAGCCTGGGGAACCAGGGGCCCGACGCTGTAGAATTGTACACAGGGACGGACAATGTACACTATCTTTGGTTTGGACACAAAGAACCAAGGAAAGATTTTATTGTAAGGTTTGGCAGGTCTTGTTTGCAGACTCCCTGTTTTTCTATCTTTCTTGCTGGCTTCGTCTTTATATTTACTTACTGCCCTCTTGGTGCAGCAATTTCATTACGTGTGTATTATTTTACATTTTATGACTAGTTGACTAATGACAGACTAGTAGCTACTACACACACACACTCTTTCTGTCTTTCTCAGCTCAATATATACACACACTTTTTTCCTTGATATTCTCACTTTTTACTGACACACTTACCCACCATCCAGCTTCTGTCCGTGAGTTCAGTCACTCTGCCCAATCTCTATCACTGAATTTGTGAAAATCTGGCACAAAGTGAAGTCTTTCTCATGTTCCGGGGGAAAAAGAAGAGAGGATTTGAAAGGCATTTCCATTGCAGCTTTCTCCCTCTTTTGATACTCAAATAGTACAAATAAACATTTTGTCCAGCACATGCTCCACAACAAGCCGCAAAACATTGTTGTTGACATTGATATAATTGTTTCTCGTTAATAATTGGCTTTTCTGTGTGCTGAATGTCTCCGCTGGTTTGTGATCCATTCAGTGCTGGAGCTCATCAGATGATGTGAAGGCTAAGCGTTTTTAATAGAAGTTGGAGCCACTGCTGCCTCCCACAGAGCCACCACATTGCATTGGGTAAATTAGTATTATGATTTTAAGGGATAAATACCCGTTCCACCTAATTAATCCACCACATCACAGGGGGATATGACACCATGAGCCCAATAGATCAAGGACCACAGATCAAAGGCACCACCACTGTTAGAATCCTACACAGGCAAGAAGAAGGTTTCTTGTTTATTTCTATGTACAGATGGCCTGTGAACTAATGACTAAAGAATACAGCAATATACGCAAATTTGTTTATTGGTTGTTGGCCGAATGATGCTGCATTATAGGTCCACCAGTCAGCATGTCTAATAAGCAACATGGTTTTAAAACTCAAGACTGAAATTTTAGGGCTTGTTGAGATTCCTTGTTTGAAAAACATCATTTTGTCATTAGCATAATGTATGATTTAAAGTGTGTGCTTTGAATTAAACTGCCATTTGTAGTTCGACTACTTATGATCAATATGGACACTGGGAGCTAATCAATATGTTAACTAGAAAGCTCTGCATTTCACAACTTTTTTAATGGTTCACACTCTGGGCTGGTAATAAATTGATTGTTTGGTGTGGCCTACAGGGGTAAGGCTGGTGTTGGTCAGGAAATACGAAATGAAAAGATCAGTTAAAAGGACAATTAACAGTTGCCTGCTCTGTGAATGAAATTAAAAATTCTCACTTGCTTTACCACAGAGGCTGAATACATTTATGGGAAAATCAATGTTTTCTTAAAATTCTTGCTACCTACTCACAGTGATTTTTGTTTGGCTGGCTTCATCATTTCTAGGCTTCATTTTGAGCTCTCATTTCTTTTTTGATACCTTTCCTTACAGTTTTACTTTAATACACCAACGTGTAAATAAGGTGAGGCATAAGTGAAAAGGAGCCACAGCAGCATTGTGAAGTTGCTGTGACATCTTGTTATGGCTCATAATATTCAGAGCAGTGCACACACTTTGGCCCGTCCTCAACCTGACATAAGAAAGGAGCGAGCTGGGCCTTCTCTTTATTTAACGCACTGGCTGTGCTCTAAAAAATGTCAGTGTTCTGCCAAGTTTACCACATATTCACTGTTTACTGATGGCTGTTACACATGTGGTTTTTGCATATGCTCTCCTCTCCCACTTAAATCATCTGCGGTCCCTGGGCTTTCTTTTGACATGTGCAGCGTCGGTGCTGCCATTGCAGCTTAAATTTTTCAGGCAAAGGACAGGCATTTGTATGAAATAATAATGACCGTTTCAGACATTTATATTTTCCGCATCTAACTGTCATCTCCCCTTTCCTTTCTCTCTGTGTTCCCCACAGTGTCCCAGACCTCCTACGCACATCTCCATCATAATTTTATTTGTAGTCTGTTTGTTGTAGTGCTTGTTCTTAGGGTGAAGCTTTTTGATGATTTTGTTTATTTTGCCACACATGGTCATGTGCAGCAGTGAAGAAATGACTTACAAGACTTTATCCTGAACACCTCAGTCCTCAGTATTCTTCTGATTCATAATGACGTGCTAAGTAAAATCCACCACCACAACCTTCAGAAAAGCTGATTATGGCCTACTCTCTGGGGACATGCTCCCCGAGGTCAGGGATCCTGGGTTGACTGGACTGACTGACTGACTTGGGACTACAGTCTTGTTCTCAATAATTCATACAACAGTATCAAGTGCTTCATTAATATACTATTACATGCTATGTAAAAAAAAAAAAAAGACCATGTATCATATAAATGCAATATTTTCATTAATTCTTTGGTATATTTGAAAATGTTCCGTCTTGAGATCACATTTTATTGAGAATGTAGAAGCTGAATTTCAGACCACAGTGCTTCTGCTAGGTTAAATCTCAAAATACCACTCAAAACATACTCCATAATTTATTGAAGGTAGCATTGTGAAAATTCCCTCTTCTGTCAGCCTACATCAGCGTAAATGATGTACACATGTCTTGTGGCGTGGAATCCTTTTCAAAGAGGCACTATTTGTTTTGTCGCTGTTCCTTTGTGTCGACACGCCTACAGTCTCAGTAGAGTGTGGATGTCACAAAGCATTAGGAAGTATGAGATTCAGGATGTTTCATTTAATCTCCTTGACTTCCCCAGTTAGCAGAGGAGCCAAGCAGCAGCTGAGGGAGCCGCGGCATCCTGTAGAACAAAGCTGGCTGACATGATGTTTGCCTGAGGGGTCTGCACTCACTCTCTCACAGGCATAGTCTGCGAGCGTGTAAAACAATGAGAAACCAGTCAGCTGACAGACACACTAAGCTGCAGTCACTTTGAATGACAACAGCGCATGAGAGGAGCAGTGGCAGCCCCGGTCTGGGACTCAGTGCAAACAGCTCTGAGAGGAGACAGAAGGCTCTATCAGAGCCATCAGTCAGAGCTTCTTAGATCATGCCATTGTGGTTTATTACGGCGCTGGAGTACTGTATTCACACTGTGCAGTGACAGTGTTCAGCCCGAAACCACAACAGTTTTGTGGAGGGAATAGTTTTGTGATTGTGACGTATTCTACTTTGTTGCAAAGGGCAGCAAGTAAAGCGCAGTGGTCACTCTGATTACCCAGAGTGCTGCTGTGGCCTGGGGGTTAAACAGGAGCAGATGCCTACTTAGACAGAAGGGTGGGTGAGTCCCCAGCTCTAGACCCTCCTCAAGCATCTCAGTTCAGTTTTCCTCCCATGTAATAATGATCCGAGGCAAGAGGACACATTTGACCCCCCGTGACCCCAAAGGCTATAGAAATTATAATCAAGGGAGTTACTTAGATTGACCTGATTTGATGCTCAGCTGATGGCTAGGCTCCGCTGCTCTGTGTCAGTTCCAAGGAGACCCTTTCCTGTTTACTGCCAGCTTCGGAATCAGGTTACTGCCAAAAGAAGTGATTGAGATTCCAAAGGCCACCCTGTGCTAAGAATTGTGAACCATTTGTTACAACAAACCTGCGAAAAGAAACATGTTCAAGGACACTGATTGCTTCATCAGTTAGCCAAAAGAAAGATGCAAAAGAGTGGAGGAAGCAGACCTTGACGATCAGCTTTTACACAGTTCAAGTGTCTTACAAGAACCAACTGTCACACATACACACACACACACACACACACACACACACACACACACACACACACACACACACACACACACACACACACACACTGTCCCATGGGTGTGCAAGCAGTACCACCAACGCTTCTACTTCAGGTAAAGAGGCCCACTCAAGAGGGTCATATGACTCAGCCTTTGGCTTTCCTGCCCTTCCTCCTGTGCATCTCTGGGGTGCATGAGACTCTTCGGCATCCACCACTTCTCTCATTAGCACATGCCAGGCTGCTAGTTGCTGTGGCTGAATCCAGGGCATGTCAGGAGCCATGTCTAGGAGCCACTTGAAATGACAAGATGAGAATGAGGGCCAGGGGCTGGCATATGGTGCTGATTAGCAGTCAAGTTTACAGAGGTTCTCCATCCACAGAACATAATCAGACCTACTCCCAGCATCCTGCCCACTGAACATTGACTCCCCCAAGATGCCACTGATCCCTCCGAAAAAGAAATTATATTCCATTATTTTAAACTTTTGCTCCAAAGGGAAACCCTGAATTTTGTGTCTTGTAAACCGGGTCTTACTTGGCTGATACAAGTGTGCGTTTGATGATTTTCTCGTAAACAGGTCTTTTGGAATTAATGAAAATGAAAAGCAAGTTCTCGGGCTTACCCTGAGGGACCTTGTCAAATGTTGATGGATTTCTGTGTGCACTGACAAGTAAAAACTAATATCTAGAAAATAAGAAATCACAAAACTATTCTACATATTAATGAGTGATTTCAAACAGTCTATGCCTGCACTGGATGCACCTCCCTGCCCACCAGGCACAGAGCACAACTCCCCTCAAACAAAACTTTCAGTGCCACAGTCGAAGCAGCAACATCTGGCTCCTCATGTAGGCGCTTATTAGGATCAAATTAAGTAGAAATGAATGGGATGATACATGACAGGGTGCAGATGTTCAAAGCCGTGGTGTGAAAATCTGAGGGCAGAAAACAGCTTAATGAATTCTGCATCTTACAGCAGGGGTGAGGCTTTGGGTTCACAGGTTAAAAAAAAAGGCTAATTAAATTCTGAGGCAGACGCACAAGAAAATAAATGTTTGTTGCTTGTTGCTCCCCTTATTTACCCGTGGCACGCTCAGGGACAATGTTATGATTTGCAGTTAATCAAGCAATACAGGCAAGTGTAAGTGAGTGGTCTGCTCTTTTGTGATAAATGAACAGATGCATATCAGACGCAGACCTCTAATGTCCCCGGTAAAGTGCGTCGCATATTAGCCGAACCGTCACTCAGACCGTCACGAGCGTCATGTTGAAATCAATATTGTAGTGCTTGTTTCCCACACACCTGACTTTGTTTATTTAACCCACATTTGAACACAATGGGTTTGAGGCATTTTAAATTCAGTATTAATTAGTAATTAAGCAAATCAATAAAATGTTCTATACATCTATATCTTGCGATTATACAGATATCTTAAGTTTATCATCAAAATAAATCCTACTTTGCAAAAACAGATGTATAAAAATGTTTAAATTAGACCATTCTTAGTTTGATTTATGGGACTGTTTTATGTCTCTTTCCTCCATACGCCCAAGCATAAACATAATAACTTTGAAGCACCTCTGCCAGGTGGACAGGCCCAGACTCACACTGGGCTGTCTCACTTGATAGCAGGTTCTTTTTAAAGACTTAAGACTTAAGCTAAAGAGGGAAAGAAAAAAAAAACTTTAACATAAATGATGTCATCACACATCTAAATGTGACTTTTAACTGGCTGTCGCGGCTGAACGACTTGATAGTTACCTCATTGTTGAATCACAATTCTCTTAATTACATCCTTGAGATCTATTATTTCAGGTTATTTTCCTTCTGTGGCGCGGGGCTGCTTCTCTTCTAAATCACAGAGTCTCCCCTTCCTCGTTAATGTCTCCTCAGCCTGCGTACCGAGCTCCAAAGCTGCACAGGGCCAAGTCTAATTTACACATTTTAACCGGCATAATGTTTAAGGGTGTTTTTCCCCCCACTGACTACACTGCAGTTTTTCTGTGTTTTTGTGTGTGTGTGTGTGTGTATGTGTGTGTGTAGGAAAATTACGAGGTTGTAGATGAGACTCAGCTAAGGGTTAAAAACAGATGTAGAACTTTGCAGAATTCTCTTATCGTTTTATTGTTTATTGTGATAAACACGTCTGTGACTGTTTATATTTCTTTTTACTGTTGCAGCACAGGCAAAGGTTGCTTTGAAATTTACGTGATTTTTCTATATATTAGAAAAATGAAAATACCTGTAACAGTGGAAGAAAAAGTGAGGGTTTTAATCGAAGTAGCACTTGAGCATAATGGTAGGTATTATGGGAGGCTTTGAATTGAAAAATTAACAACTTAACCTAACAACCTATTAACATAATGTCTCATGTATGAGTACTTTTTGTGTAGTTTCCTGGGCCACAGCACACCTCCTTTATAAGCACAGAAAACTAAAGCAGGAGTGGGTTGGTATAGGAGCATCAGGTCAAATTTGAATAGGACTGAGAAAAATCCAAATATGATGTATTTTTGGTGATCTGTGACAAAAACAGGAACGTATCAACGATTTCTGTGTGCTTATGCCTCTACAGAAACCACATTATCATTTTACATGTTTGTGTTATTCCATAATGAAAATGTTAATTCCTTTTCATGACCTTAGCAGTTATTACAAAAAATTTGTCTTTTTATGTGGACACCTTTCTCGGTTCAGAATACAGTTCTGTATTGACACGAGTATAATGCAAAACAAATAGTAGGCTGTGTCCAAGGCCTTTCTATTGGTGGCATCCAGAGGGAGCAATTCTTTTTACAATTCCAAGTAGAGGGCAGGTGAGTTATTTCTTTGGCTGTGTTTTACACATGACTGTGTTCATGCATAGTATAGAGCACCCTATAAAAAATTTTAAGTGCGGACCCACTTCCCTCCACAGGAGATGTATCATACTTTGTTCCAAGTGCTCTGACACATAAACGCACATTTTTGGTAATTCACAGCTATGGAAAATAATTTTTCTTTGTTTCTACAGCAGTATATAAAGCATGAGTGGAAATTCAGGTCTTCAGAATTGGAAATGTTGTATGTAGTGATGCCAGATACACATGTACATACCAGCATATACTGTACAGACGGACACACACATACACACACACACACACACTTCTCCGACTTTGCAAGCACACTCAATCTTTCTGGGCTGGCACTTCCAACAGGAAACTGACAGTATTATGTGACACCATGGAATGTTCTCGGGAGCAGCAGCCTAGCAGCACTGACCTACACCCAACAACAATACCTCTTTTTGTCCTGCCTTTCCCTCAAAAACTCAGCTCCCCTCTCAAATGCAGGTGTGGTGCTCTGCAATATACATGCTATTTTTTTTTTTCAACAGGCATAATTAAAAGAAATGAAGTCAGTGTTCCTTAGCACAAAACAGGACACTCAAGGGAATGACACAGTTCTCTCTATACAGGGATTTACAAGAACAGCACGCTAAAGTACATGCCAGCTCTCGAGTAAGTTGATCGAAAATAGAATTTGATTGGTGAACCAATAAAAACGGGGGGAAAAAAATGCTGGAAAGTGAGAGGGTTAAGGCATTTATGCGGAGTACAGGCAAGTATGACAGAATTTTGGTTCCACTGAGATCCAGATTCAGTATGTGTCAGTAACCTTTGCCGTACACTGGAATGATAATCTTGGCTGCTCTTTGGACATTGTTAAATGTTAATTATGAAGCGTTATAGCAGCATGTTTAAATTGGCCGACCAGCACTGGAAAATAAGCAAACTTAAAGACAGAATATCACCTATTCCTAATTTATTATCTAATTATATTGTCACCACTAATAATAGATAAAACATATTTTTGAAAGATAAATATGTTTAACCTTATTATATTTTTTTTATATATATCATTAATTTCAAATGTAATTATTTTCAAATGTGCTCTTTTGTGAATGTCTTGCAATTAAGCACTGGTTTGTAGTAGATTTGAATTGTTCTCAATGTGTGATCTTTTTCCAGCTCTGAAGTTATTTTACTCTGCTTCCCAGGATTTCTAGTAAAGAGGTTTAGATTGGAGGTCAGTAAGTGTGACTTTCTGCCAAGTTGCATGGGGTTTGAGGACCAATCTTGTCTTTTTTTTTTTTTTTGGAAACTTGAATTGCACCAGTCAGTTCCAAAAACTTGTGTTTTAAGAGCACTGACATCAAAATGGTTGTGTGGGTTTTACAGCAGTCAGATACTGTGTTTAGATCCTACCTAAATTATAATGAAACCTGTTCATTTGACACGGTCCAAATACACTATGGCGAAAACCAAGAAATTGTTGGGCACAGAATCTATATATGCAGAACTAGCCAACCTATACACAAATCTGTGTGTGACTGTGGGAGTATCTGTGTAATTGTGCTTGATTTGAAGATATTTTGAGGCACTTCCTGCCCAGCAAGAGTTGAGAGCTCTTCATGTCACTATATATCTGCAAAGCATGCATCTTAAGTCTGTCTTTTCTCAGTCAAATACAGATCTTGCATATACAAAGCAGTTAAAATGTTACACAAACATATTTTAACAGTTTCACCTTTACATGCAAACAGTAGCTTCCTTTATCAGTTCCATCAAGTTAATGTTTTCAGGATTTGATTGAGCTGTACTTTTACTGCTAGTCCTGATGTGGGGGATTTGAGGCTTGCCATGGCTTCACTGGGGTTTCAGCCACACAGCAGGAAGAAGATAAAAAGGGGGGCTTTGGTGGAAAGAAAAAAATCACAGCGCATTAAAAACAAATCTACTGGGGGATCCACCAGCAGCTTAAGTGAGCCAAGACGATTAAAGGGTCAGTGGTCATAGACTGCAGGTTGAACATACCTGATGCCTCTAACCTTGGTCCACTAGAGGGGTTGCCAAGACCAATCTCTCAAAATCAAAAACATACACAGGAGACGCAGTGAAGGTCAATTCAAAGTTACAGTAGATAATGACAACTAGCTTAGCAGATCTCTTGGCTCGTTCAGTCATTCTGACTGTACATGTCTTCTGGAGCATCTTAGATTTCTGAATTGTTTTTCCTAACTTGAAGGCAGCCGTTACTTTCAATTCATTTCACTATGAAAATAAACATAGAGACTTGTTTCGCTGTTGTATTGTAACTCAGTTGATTTGGATTGCATTAACACACAATGTTAATGTAAAAAAAATAAGACATGACGATCAGTGTGAGAGATTACCTCTCAAGTTTCATACTCTCCTGAAAACACTGGAAACCAATAGCTGCCTGAACTTAGATCCCTGATCGCAGTCAAACATGCAAGTTTGAAATGTTCAGACTGCACTTTACATGATCAGTAACATAGGGAATGTCTTGATGACTGCCATAACATAACTGATCCACCATAATTGTCTTGTGGTTTAAATCATTAGATCATTAGGGCAGCACTTATTTCACCACAATCAAAAGCAGTTTAGCATATTTGGTGAAATATGTACAACCCCAATTCCTAAGAAGTTGGGACGCTGTGTAAAATGTTGATAAAAGCAGATTTTGAAGGTTTGAATATCATTTAAACCCTATGTTTAATTGAATAGTGCAAATTCGACATATGTTGAAACTGAAAAGATGTAAAGTTCTATGAAAATTACATGTCATTTTAATTAGATTAATTTGCACCATGACTGTGTATAAAAAGAGCATTCCAGAGAGTCTGAGTCTCTTGGAAGTCAAGGTGGGAGGAGGTTCACCACTCTGTGAGAGACTGCATGAGCAAATAGTTGAACTGGGGTTATACTTTCTGCACACATAACTTTGTTTTTTATACATGTTAAAGTAGAATGAGGCCTCCTGTTGTAGAGAGGCAGGCGATTTATGTCTGATTCCCAGGTGCCTTTGTGTGTTCACCATGATGCATGCCAGGTGTGCAAGTGTGAGTTTGTCTATCTGTGTTAACTGTTTATTAAATCCAACAATCCTAATGATGGCCAGCAGTTTTTTTGAATATCTGCATTAGCTGCAAAAATGGTATGGTACTGTCTTTGTGTTCTAGTGCAAAGTTAAAAATGAGTGAAGAACCCCATGGAGTACACTTTCCTTTAGTGCTGCACAGAGGGTGGACTGAAGTGACTCAACATTTCGCCGTATCAATGAGGGCCTCTCTCTTTCCTCTGTCTGGTGTCAGTAGTGGTGACTCTGAGTGGCTCCCCAGCCAAAGACCTGCTTTATCAAGCAGCCAATTTAACAAGACAGCTCCTTTCATGCTTGTTGGCTTCTCCAGTGGTAATGGATTTCCTCAATGAGCGTCTCTCTTCCTGCAGGTTTCACACTTTTCTCTCTGTACTGCTGGGCCTCACTCCAGATCAGATCTTTTGCCATTGACTTTGATTTCTTAAGGTAAGTGATCCATCGCCTCCAGGCCTGACCAGCATTGCCTGAAATCTGGCCTCACTTTGGCTCTCATGTCTGATATTGTACACTCTAATGCAAAGTGAAGTAGCACATCTAAATAGCCTGTCACTCCACCCCTTGACGCCCAACCCACCTCCAAGTCTCTCTCGTCACCTCCTTTGGTGTCTAAGCTGCCCAGCTGGGACTCATTTCCAGTGTGTGTGTTTGGGAGTGTAAACGATACAGTGATATTAAGAGGCATTAAACAACTTGATGACATTTTGGGCACATTAATGAAGACTGGCACTCGAGACAGGAGGTGGGAGAATGAAGGAGTGAACAGGCAGCCTTTACTCTATTTGATGTCATTCACTCCACTTTAAAAAGTGTTTGTGGGAACTTTTCTATAAACTCCTTCTAAACTGAACACTTTCTAGCTTTTACATAATACGTTCCATTTGCACATTATTCCCAGCTCTAGACTAATATCCCACATCAGTCATGTTCTTGTCTTTCTGTCTCGTCTCATACATCTCACTGCTGCACTGTAGCTGATTTCAGCGTCACAGCCGGTGCATTAATTGTCAGTGAAACTTTGTGTGGTTTCCTGCCCAAATTTGGATAGTTTTCAGAGCCTCCATTCCCCCGTTAGGAAGTGCAACCCTAGATGTGTGAAGACAGTGTGTATATTGTTGTTTAATCAGCCAGCACTGTTGCTCATCCTCGGCCTAGTGCACATGCTGCTGGAGGGTGTGCATATCTCAACAGGAAAGAATCAAGTCCGACTCGAGTCATAGCAAACATAGATGATCTGGTTTTTCAAGGCTCAGTGACCTGCCATACGATCTCTATACACCAAATCCCTGCTGACTGCCTCACAGGCCAGCAGATGCCTTTTGTGCTTTGATTACAGTTTGAGCAAAGTGACAATATATTTGAAATTCATCTGGTCACAGTACAGACACCTTTGTTTGAAGTGCTGAGATGTGTGTATTAATGTTCAGTCTTAAAACCACTCAATGACAGTTCCTGATGCTACCCTGCACCTGGCTTGCACACCTTGTATGTATTAGCTGTTCCCAACACAACTACCTTCTCCTGATGAGGGCTTGGAAGTAAAACCTAAATTCTCAAAAAGTAAACATACCCACCCTTTTACAAATGAACAAAGTGTCTGTTTTTCCTGTATCAAGGGCATAATGAAAAGGAAATAACAGGAAAGAGAAAGGAGGATGTTTGGGGCATAATTTTTTTTCTTTGCATTCTGATGCAACACAGTGGTACAGCTGAACACCTCCATGGATTTGGCTGTGCAGTGGGTTCACCTGTGTGTTTTTATCTTAGCTAAATCATGAATGGAAGATGTTGAGAGGAAGGCTCAAAACCTCTGGTTCAAGCATGAGGATATATGAATGAAGTGCTTTCTTTTCACACATGAACTCATAGGAAGATAATGTCAGTTTAACATGGCGCGATACATAGCAGCAAATCTGACATTCCTGAACTGTGCGGTCTCTGTGAAAGAAGGGCGAGTTAGCCCTGAAATTGAGGTGTACAGAAAACCCACACACACACAGACCAGTACTTCCTCTTTGATTATCACCATCCACTTGAGCATAAATTTGGCATAATTCGAACTCAGCACCAGCGAGTAGAGAAAATATCAAACATTGAGGCTACAACCCTTGAACAGAAGCACATGCAACAGCCTTTGAAAACCTGTGGTTACCCTGACTGGATCTTTGTTACAACCCAAACTGGGTCAGCAGAAAATACCAGACCAAAACAGACGGCTAAACACAACACAAAACGGAACCACATTGTCCTCCCATATATGGCTCGTGTTACCCGCGTTTAGTGGCACTTAGAGCCCAAAACACAATTACTGTTGTTACTCATGTAAAACGGAAGAAAATAGACTGGAAGTGTAAAAGAATTGGGCAGCTGCACTGGGGGGTTGATTAAAATATCTCTTCCATCATCAACAGAAAAACATTGTGAATTTAGATACTGTCAACTGGGTTTTGTCGTCACATTCAATGATACACAGAGCACAAAACAATGAAATTTAATCTGAGTTGAACTAATCCCTGAGGAGCAGTGGGTAGCACTGTGCAGCGCCTGGTGGCCAACTCCAGCTCTAAGCCAGTACCTTGGTCAAGGACACTGACAGGAGAATTAACCTAATATATATACTTTTGATGGTGGGGGAAACTGGAACCCCTGGAGGAAACCCACACAAACACAGGAAGAACATCCCCAACACCCACACAGAACCCAGGACCTTCTAGGACAGGGCCATCACTTTCAGCCTAACCTCACGTCTCTGTAAAAACATCCTTGTGGCCTTCGAGATGCTAAAGTTCTAACAAGGTACATCAACCAGCTGTTTAAATTCCTTGAAGTGGCCACCTGTCAGTAGAACCAGTGAAGCCTCTTGGATGAGCAGTGAAGTATCTTTAACTCTACAGCATAAGTCCAGTGGATAGTTTCATCTGCAACCAAGTCCAACTGACTGGGCTGTGAGCATTTTGAGAGCCTGCGTGAAATCATTTGTTTACTCCTGACAACGTAAATAGAAGAAAAGAAATACATTAGTATGTAAAGCTGCATTAGTGTGCAATATATCAACAATATAAGGAGAAGGACAGACACAGCTTGGCTGACCAAATCGTCATTCAATGATTGTATACATATATAAAACAGGATAATGATAAAATCTGTGTGATCATCTACATCAGCATTTAAAGTAAGTGATTACAGGGAAAGTTACAGACAACAGATAGTTGTCGTCTTAACTTTGCTGCCACATAGCCACTGCCTGTGGCCGGTTATGTCGTTACCAGTTAAACCTACTCTGTCATCGCCTATATTTTTATTTAATGCAGCCAATTTACAATATGTTTTTTCTCATTTCCATATATTTTGGTTTAAATTGTCAGACAATGAATGAAATAGTGTTATAATCATGGATCATAAACACCACGTTAACCAGCGGTCCTTCCCAAAACTGCTGCACTCCAGTGATAAAATGATTATTTTTATAACTGAATCCGAGAGAAAAAAAAAAAGTATTTTTAAATTCAACCAACTTATTGTCAACGTACTTGGCATGTTTTTCTTGTCCTCTGCCTGCGTATACACTGGATGCACACACATACATTTAGGTAATAATGTTGAGGTGAATGTGAAAAAATGTAGCCCCTTAATGACCCTGATGTGGTTCTTTGTTTTACAGTTGGAAAGCCACAAATCTTGTGGTTAATATTGTGTACCATGTGAAACACAGTTCACAACCCAGTGTTAATAGCTAGTGTCGTCTGTTAAATTTGTCACTGAGCTTCAGTTATTTCAGGAGACAGTCATCTTCAAAATCTGATTCTGCTCTTTGCTACCAGCCACCGCCGTCCCTCGCCTTCCCAACGTTAACGTCACTCTATGTCTGTCCTCGGTATATTTGTCAGAGTAAATCCTGTGGTTTAGTGGAACACAAGCTCATGGTTTCTGCTTTTTCTTTTCTAACTACAGGGTTTATACAGTGCTAACCCTCCGCCCTGATACCCACTGAGTCAGGAAGGCAACATATGCTTCTGTGTGGTTCAGAGACATCCATTACAGCGCACAGTTTCCATTGCAGCATGAATTGAATTTAATTATTTGTGTAAGAGTTTCTTTAATCAAAGTGTCACTGGCTGTGGAAGTGGTTTAACTGTGGACCGCAAGCAAGAGACCTGTCCTAACATGTGCGTCTTGATCACAATCTCTTTTTGAATGTTCTTGTAACGTAATTGTAATCTTTTTTTTGTGAATCAAGAAATTAATCCTTGAAATGTACGAGCAAAACATATATGTATATAACCACAACAGTATCCAGTGACAACAAAACCTGGGTCCAAGCTGAGTATTTTTTTTTTAATTTTTTTTTTTTTGCTGAAGTGAAATCTGCAGCTTCCATTTCCCTTTCACATCTCACTGACTGTTCACTCATAATCATACCTATATGTGAGGCCTTGGATGGGAGAGCGAGTCACAAGAAACCAGATGACAACTGTTCCAGGGAGCCAACGTTATATTTCAAACCACACCATTACATCCTTAACTGTAGGAGTCACACTGAGAACACGGGCTCTGGAAAAATTGCATTACAATTTAGCGGACTAGTTGAAAGCTTTTAAAACCAGAGTCTTAATATGAAACAGACGGCAAAGTTTGATTTCGCTGCAGTGATTCCAGAAGCGAACATGTGTCTCAACAAGGTGCCAAATTTCTGACAACTTACATATTCAGGGCTCCAACACCATTTATCCCCTGAATTAACAACATAAATGGACTGCAATAATTCATTCGAGCCTTTTTTTCCCCCCCAAAGCAGAGTAACTTTTAAAAAGGCGAGTCAGATGATTTTTTCAGACAAGGGGTTTTACATCTTTTAAGCACAAAACCACAGTGGAGATAACTGCCAAATCCTCAAATGAAATACTCTGTACTTAACTGCACAACCAATAAACTGATAAATTAATACTTTTCAATATGATCTCAATTCCCTCTCTCTTTTCATGCGTAATGTGCATTAGATTTGAGAATGCCAACAGCCTAAATAAATGTGAAACTACTCTGATGTTCATTATTAAGATATTTTCCAGGCCCCACTCGATTGGCACTGCATGTTTTCCTCTTTATTTTTTCTCCTCTTCTTCCTTTTTCTTATTCATCTTCTTATTTTGTAGCGCATTACTTTGTCATTGTAAACAATTAATAACCGAGAATTCAGAATCCTCTGTGAAGACCTGTGATTTTTCTTTCCCCCCAGTAACATTTTTATGTGTTGATTCTTTGCATATCAACCATTATTATTCACATTTTATTATGAATATTTTATCTAGTATATTTTTAGAGCAAAATAATCTTAGACATATGTGATCATATGTGGTAATGATCAACTGAATCTAATGGTCTGGATCACTTGGTGGTCTTTATTTTCTGAGTAATAATTGTATGCTGAATGAATGAATAGTGTGTTTCAATGCAGATGCATTTGAATTCATTGTGATTGCATGTATTCTGAACATTCCTGAGATCCTGTGAAGATTTGCTGGCCAGTACCGAGGCAGTGGTACATAATGAGACATATTAGAATCACAGTGGATATTTAAAAGGCAGGGCAAATCAAAAGGCTTTGCCACCTCTGGGTGGAGGGTAATTGAGCTAGCTCGCTGTATTCTGTGGCTTTGTGGGACTTTGAGACAAAGCCACACTAATCATGCCACTATAATTGACTATTTTTCGTTCCATTGGTCATGCCACGGGCATTGCTGAAGTACTAACAATAGCATTATTCACAACTCCTCTTACATCTTACAATTACGCTGGTTTAATGCATAGATGAAAATATTAAAGATTATAGATTCAGTTCTGAGACTTAAACTCTAATCAGCTGTGTGGAGAGCTAGTGGGGATTCTCAGTTTGTCTATTGGGCAGTAATTAAGCTTTTTCTCTTCTTTGCAGACTCAAATTTATGAATTCATTTTAGATATGTTTTCAAATAATGTCATATCTTAGATGTTATATTGATCAGTAGCTGTTAGGGGTATATGGTGTGTTTCACACACTGTTTTAGAGTCACAGTTCAGCAAGAGATTGGTACATTGGAAAAAACAACAAATGCGTAAAGATATGTTGTCCTTATTTATTTTGAACAGAAAATGTTGCAAGTGGACAAAATTGTCTTGCTGAGGACAGAGGAATACTGTTTTCATGAAAATATTTCATTATCTCAGTCTAAACATTTCTGTATTGAACTATGTAAACACAACACTTTCCCAAAACAATAGGTTATAAACTGAAAAATATGTCCTATACTATGAAATTGAAAATACAAAATGAATAGACTTATTTAGCAAAACACTTCTTAGTGTGTCAGCTGGTTCCACCTTGGCAATGTTTAAATATTCAAAGCAACCAAACATTTATGTACTGCACAACAGTGGAGCAAGGCTGACACACCATCTTTATCCTATCCACAACTCTCCATTGTTGCCATTGTAGCTGACTGGGAACTCAAATTGTTTCCAAAAAACTGATTGAATTGTGTATGTGTGTGTGTGTCATGTGATAATGCAATACCATCTTTGGCCACTATGCCAAGATCACCTCACAGCCCATGTTTGGCACCTAGGCTGCAACTGGAGTGTGGCTGTAGGTTATAGGTAGATTGTCTAGTTCTTTGTTCACCCAGTCAATGTGACCTAACCTTTCTAAATCTTTGTCTGAATCTGCCGTGGTCCATTTGGTCCCAATGGAAACTAAAAGGCTTAGGTCAGATATCAACTCTCTAGCTACAACCAAAGTCATCTTGTTGACCTGCACCATAGTGGCTGTTTAGAACTTCTAAACTCGGGCAAGATAAGACTTTGAGTATCATTGGCAGCTGCTCTAATTTAGACAGGACAAGAAATCGTTGGCAACATCTCTGTTATAGAAGTGATTCAAAACCTCCTCTTGTCCATAACGAAAGTTCACAAAGATGACATAGATAGTGTTTTGTGAACCGTGTACAAAACATGGTCATGCCAACTTCAGTGTGCTAATGGATAGATATGTGCCAGCGTAACAGTCATCAGTGTGAACATCTCCTTTGATGCCTTATCGAGCAGAAAGCTCTTAAACAAAATGTTTGAAGTGTCTGCCTGTGTAATAATGATTTATAATTCTCTTGAACTAATGCAAAATTTGCTGGTAAAATTTTTTTGAAATAAAAATAAATTGTGCCCGGAGGGTCAGGCCAAGATTCAAAAGAAGATCACCCAAGAGCAGCAAATGATTTAATAAGCCACCAGCTCCACTAGGGCATGGAGATGAGCAGAATGGAGAATTTCAAAGTGTGTCTAATTAACATCAGTTTATTACTATGTCAATCTCTGGCTAGAGCGTGAATGAGGGTTAGGGTTTAGAAATGTAGAACTGCTTTGCTTAAATATATGGAATTATACTGAACTCCTTAGGTTAATATGAAAGTCTTAACCCAACCTTCACACAGAGAAAAAAATCTATCCATCTCATCACAGCCAGACAAAAATATGAATCTCATCACAGCTAAGCTTTTTTAGCTTTGTTGAAAAATCATTAAAAATAGAAAACAACTTCCAAGATATTTCCATCAACATTATTCCTCAAGGAACGAGTAAATGAATATTTAATATCACTCGCATCTATATGATTGCATAGTAATTATCAGAACCCAAATGCTTGACAAGCTTGGTGTAATATAATTTGTAATATGTTAAATTTGCAGGGGAGACAATGTTGAATTCCTCAGACACCGTGTTTTAATCTTATGTTGGTTTTTCATTACCACCACTGTGTCTACAGAGACAAGAAATGTCCCCAACAGAGGGGAGCAGATCCTAAAGAATCACAAGTCAAAGCATTGAGCAACAGGAGCAATTAACAGGTCTCTTCTATCCTAACTACAGAAAACAGAATGATTTCTTGTATACTGTGTTATTTATCTCCCTCTGTCCTCTTAAAGTTCATGATGTCCTCAAACTCCTCTGAAACAGCTGCAGCATACCAGTGAGTGTAAGATTTAAGAGTGAATAACATGTACACCTTTAAGACTGAACAGGTTGCTGTGGTATGATCTTATTTACATTTAGTTCAGTTTGATAAATAGATGGGCCAGTGGACACTGTTGTTGGCTTTGCTAAACATTATTTAAGATCCAGGAACCAAATTGGAGCAAGCAAATCCCAAACACACTTGAACACTGACACTATGCAATTATATGCTCAACAAATGTGACTTGTTGGATGCTGTTCACAAGTTATTAATCCATCAACTTCACTAGACTCTTGTGTCACTCCCTCATATTTAGCTTCTTTCATTCCAAATTTACGACTGTGCTTTTCATAAAAGCTTTAATTGCAGATTCTCATTTTAACTGTGGGGTTCCTCCAGTTTTTATTTTTCTGAAAGTCTCTTGGATTGTCTTGGCTACTAATTGACCCTTTTATTTTGAGGCGTTGGGGTGTGAAGGGTAGGGATCTGGCATCACTTCATGGTCTGGACATTAAGTCACCTGTTGGGTCATCGGCAGGTTTCATAACATGCTTTAGTTCTATAGGTAATTCATCCATGAAATCATATTTGAAATCCCATTGAGCTTCAAGAAGCGCCATGTAGAACTTGACTGACGATCAACAACAGTGTAGAAACGCAAACGCAAATGTGCAAAGACTCCTCCTGCTACCTGCCAGCATTGGACTCATTACTCAGTCAAGTTGTCATATATTAATCATTAGTCATTATTCATTCCTCGTTTCAAAAGTAATTGCTTTACTTATTACTTGCTGAGACAATTTGTTACACAATTTGTCATAATATATTTTTGTTACACACCCATAATTACATCTTAGCCTCAAATATGAACCTCTGTGTAGGTTTTTTGTATGAATTTGTAAAGATAAATTTGTAAAGATTACCACATTGTATAAAATTATTCTGTAGTCATGTACATTTTAAATCATGTTTGTGTCCTTGATTTTGTGGCAGTTTAAGTAAATTTGAAAGAAAAATGTTTGTAAGAAAATCCAGTTATTGTAGTTAAATAAGGCACATGCTTAATATGTTTGTATTCCTAAATAGAATTGCATTTTAACCTTCAAATTTCTTTTTCACTGATTAATGTCTGCATGAACATGTTTACAGATGAAGTATTTAATTGCACCTTTCTCTGAGATGTAAACTGTTTTTCGGTTTATCTTGGAATTTGAGAACTCAAGATTTTGAGCAATTTTACTCATAATTAAACACTCTGTTGTCACTTTAGATGATCACAGAATTCAGATGTAGGCTATTTAAGAATTCTAGCCAATGTTTCTTAAACTGTACTTGGTCCATTTCATAGTTTGGTTTAACATACAATGCAAAGTGTTTTGTTTGACAACGGAAACCAACGCAGAGCCAAAAACTGCAGTTCCTCAAATGGCCACTGGAGGCTGGGTCCAAAAGTGAGTAAATTTCCATTGATCTCGATATTAGAATGCCTAACTTAACCACAAATGGTTACAACCTGGTACAGCCTGGTCTTTATAGCTAATTTCGCAGCTCATTCATCTCACTGAGCTTGATCTCTTTGCTGTGTTTGTGGTGTTTTTTTGCAAATACCCCATAAATAAAATGGCTTGTTGTGTGGTCAAGTTTACTATCAGCGTTGAAAGTCTGTGCTGCAGTTTGTTCATTAGCTATCTGATTAGCCAGCTAATGAATTAGCCTTTGGTTAGCCCTCTAGCAAGATGCCCAGCTGTGGGTTTCTCTGGTGGGAGATGGTGGAGGTTGATCTAACCTAATGATGCTAACGGAAGCATTATGTAGCCACAGTTATTAAACAAGCTAAAGAAGTGTTATAATTTAGGGTGATGAGGGTGATTAGTGTTCTTTAAACAGGCCATACAGGTAAAAAGTGGCAAACTGTGTGCAGTTACAATAAAATGTGTACAACTTTAAGATATTAATGTCACATTTCAGCATGAATCCAGCAATAACTTAACCTAGATGTTGTTACTGGGAATAGGAACAGCAGGATCTTAAATGACAGCAGAGTAAGAACATGAATGAACAAGCGACAAACTAGAATGAATAAACAAACTAACATACAAAACCACTAATATACAAAACCGTGACACAAAAGAGGTGTATTTCCTTAATAGCATTCCTTTTTTTCCATTGCCTTAATATTGTTGAGTAGATATGGTGTAACTTTTCTTATAATGCATGTATCATTTATACAGTTTTTTGACAAAATCATGGTGCACATTTTCTGTTATTTCTTGTTGCGGCTGGTTAACAGTATAACTGGATAACGACTAATAGCTGAAAAGTTCTATGATAGTTTTTTTGTTTCAGCTTTTTTATAATGAAGGAAGAAGAAAGTATGTGAAGATTAAATAGAATATCAATTTATTGCATTACGATATTTGTAACAAATAACTGAGAGGGACTGAGCTGTTGACTGCTACGGTTACATGATCAATATGTCCATCTAAGTTGATTCGCTGTCATACCTCAGAGAACACCCTGAGTGAAAGCAAAGACACTAAATCACCCACCCTCTGCCAACCCTGCAACCCATTATTCACAACTAATACAGTTGTATTAAAATAATCCAGATGAATGATTTAATGTTGCACTTTTGAATTGTAAAGTGGTGTACATTATTATGATGACACATTTGTTTGTTTCTTTTCACCCCCGCCCCCCCCGCCCCCGCCATCACATATTTAGTGCTTGAAAGTCCCCTGGTACCCTTTCCTTGGTGTACACTATATTTACAACAATGCCCCCCTCCCCGTCCATTTACATAAATATATCCCTGCACCAATAGGGAGGCAGGAACAAAGTGTCTGCATCCGTAAGGTAGCAGACTTGAATCCCCAACAGAAAAGGCAACATCCCTGCTGCCTCTACGCCTTCATGTTAAATTCATGGTCGAGCAATACGCACTGGCCAGTACACACCAACATACTGTATTTGCACTTGCTCTCTGTGGGTGTGCAACTCTCCTGAACGTGGTAATGATTTAACAGGAACCCTCATTTAAAAGCCACACATCTAGGAAAACCAAAGATAGTACTGCTGTACACGAGTAGTGTATGTAATGCAAACAAATATGAAGATTAAACAAGATGTGCACAACCTCATGGACATACATAGACACAAAACCTAAGCTCATAGAGCAACTCTGGATGTAGTGCGTTTGACTCATGAATCATGCTTTTTCATTTTGTAAAGATTTCATAAGATCTTTACACAAACACATTATTCACTCACTGAATTCTTAGAAATTATCTGGAAATTTGGTGGATGGGTTTGTCTTGGGAGCAAGGAACTATTATGATCTGCTCAAATTTGCATATGGATATTAATCCCTACACTTATTCACAATCTTTCTTTGGAATAAAGTAACACACACAAAAACACAGTCCTCAATGCTTAGTGTCAAGTTTAAATTGTAATGCTTATAAATGTGGCTAAAATAATTTGAAGAATTTTGCTCTGTTCCTCAGCTCTAATACTCCAACATTCACTCACTGGAACATTTTCACTGGAGGAAGAAATGCAAAACCTTTGTGTGCATTGACAAGATGCTTCTGTAAGGCTTCTTGAATTTGTAGCACTTGTGCTGGTTGATTTCACTTTACGACAGTATGTGTTGCATGAGATGTTCTTTTGACTTCTCATCGTTTTTCTTCATGTCTGTCTTAAAATTACCAAAACTACGGCGTTATTATATCGAATAGAACATACGAAGGGAAATCATTTGCAACACTTACATTTTAATATTTCACCAGAATACAATAATGTAAGCAAACATCTACATAGAGAAATATGCCTGTTAACATTATAAGAGCACTTGCAGATTCTAAGTAGAAATCCATAGATCATACTAAGAGACAGCTGCAACGATACACCATAAAAAGCTACGCAAATCATATTCATTGAATTACACAAATTACAGATGTTGCTCAGAACCTCTGAAAACGTGATGATGAATCCCTTTTTTAACTTCTGGCTGATAATTCATCAGACTACAGTGGCAAAGTATTGGGCTTGTGAAAAATGCATGAATTACTAATTAATGAGGCATTCTCGCAACATTTACATATTCATAAAGGTGTGTAATTCACATATGCATGAGAGAGCTGAGTGATAGCTTTGAGAGAATAACACATATTCCAAGCAAGAAAACCTTTTATTTTGTTAAATTCTTCAAAAAGCTGGGGGAGCAGAGATGCTTTTAAAAAAACGTTACGCATTTATTCTTCCCCATAGAAATGCAGTCAAATGCTTTGGGAGACAAATGCACTGAGGAGATGCAATGATGTGAAACAGTATGCAAAATTACATTTTCTGAAATATTGTCCCATGTGGATTTTCAAAAGTTCATTTAGCAACCCAGTGTTCGTAACAACTGTTCTGAAAATCCAATTGATTTACATAGGCAGAATTACATTTTCAGCATCATCTCAGTTCAGCGAGGGAATACAGCAAAACACTGTAGATAAATTAATCTAACGTGTATTTTTTTCTCTTTAATCATTCTTAAAAATTAAATCTGATACTGACATAATTTAGAGATCACATATTGCGTTTAAAGTGTGTGACCCAGAAATTAGATTCAGCTGTATGTGTCATGTCCTCTTGTGTTGCCTCTATAGTTTTAAATTGTAATCTAAAATCTTTCTGATGCTTATAAAAATAATTCAATAATATTTACTGTTGGGATTTGTTATGATTATTTACTGTTTCCGGGATAGTTAGAATCGACCAACAGCCCTGCCATAATGTCAGCCTTTTGGAGACCAACCATTTCAGTGAAGCAGGTCCAAGATGGTTTGGCCGGAGTCGAGGCCTGTCCCTGTTCTGAAAGCGCCTCTCCATTGTTTCAACCTTCTCACAAGGGCTTTGTGAAAGCTGTCCCAAATATGGGTCAAAAAAGCACAAATAACATTCAGATGGCTCCTAGGCTATCCTCACAGCTATGCCCCAAAGAATGACAAGCCCAACAAAACCATGTCGAGTTTTTCACCCTGTGCCATTGTCTTTCCACATTAACTCCAAGCTGGGCCTTTTCAGCCAGGCCAGAGTTTTGTCAGGCCTACTCGGACACAGCCCAGCTCTAGCAGCAGGCTTGGCCTCCTCAAAATACCATGCAGAGTCTGATTCAGTCCTTTATTCCATTACAAAAAATGGCTCTTGGAGGCATTGTACAAAGCGTCTAATGAGAAGGAACACAAAGGAACAAGTAAGAATAGACTCTGCGGCCAAGTGGACACATCAGTTTCAAGACAAAATCCTTTATGCTTCAGAGTATTGTTTTAGCCAAGAACAGGAAATAAGAAGGCTGCTTTTTCCAAGGCCACAAATTTCAAGGTCAAAAAAAACTAGACAATCGATTAACTAAACAGCGACTTTGCATTTAAACTGTAGAAAGCAGAAAATGTCAAAAGCCAAAGGACAATGATTTTAGACACTGTAGCCAGAAAAGCAAAATTGAAAAGGGCCTTAAAGTGAGGAATGAAAATGTTCACAGAATATTAACGACAAATTAGCCATTCAAGACACAGAACAAAAGAGAGGCTCATTGAAGATGCAGTAAAGCTAACAACAAGGATGGCATTTCAGGATGCTTAAGTTTGAGTTTAACCTTGCAGGACTTTTGGAAGGCACTTCTGAGCATCAGGCGCAGGGTTTTGGCAGCTGCACAGGGAGCCTGGTGGGTCAGCCTTCTCCGGGAGCTGCTACTCCACACTAATCTATTTTAAACCATCTGTGAAATTAGCAAGATTTCCTAAGTCCTTCACCTCCAAGGATTAAAACATTGCTAAGGGTCTAGGCTGTTCTTACATACTGTTCTTGTATACATGTTTGATGACTCTTGAGATCAATCCCAAATTCTTTTCTTTCACCTGCGCTCGAAATAGATAGAAATAGGATGAAAGTTAGACGCTTGTGAGGAATATTAAACATCTGGTTGAGAGGTATTTCTGAGTGTGGAAACCGATACGGATACACATTTTATTTAACATAATTTTAACTGATGAAAATCAGAAAAAGAGAACATTGACAGGTGTTACACATTCCTATATCCAGTAGGATGAGGGAAACCAAGTCTCAGCTGTTTTAAAGAGCCATACCTAGGCTGTGCACTGCCTCTGCCAAAGCCAGTACAATGAAGTCATGAGTCAACTCTAATGAGAAAATCAGATAAATAGCAGCTGTTCTTGGGGAAATGGTGCTGTCTGACAGATTCACTGGGTGCAACGGCTGTAGCATTGAGCAGATCCAAATGAGTAAAATATTGTTCCAGGCTCCCCTCACTGCTCCCCTTCCCACCGGTGTTTAGTCATCAGAGTTGTGAAATAGCAGCCCTGCCGCTACACGACAGCATTGCTGTATTAATTATTATCCGCTGTTCAAACATACACATCTTTGTACAACAGTGACAGTTCATCCAAACAGGCCACTTACAAACAGCAGTATTACTCCCTGCAGCTCACCAAGGCCCCAATTATTCACCCCGACCTCTTATTTGGTTCACAGAGAAGTCTCCGGATACAATGCACAGCAAAAACAGCCTGAAGAAGATGAAAAAATGTCTCTCATATCAACAACTCAGCAGCGTTCTAATTTTGTGCCCTCACTTGCACAATAATGCATAGGAAAATACACAAAGCACAGAGCTTTTCTCCGTGCCATTAGTTGTCATGCAGGCTTGGAAAATTACTATGAGATTTATTGTGCAGAGGTATATGTCTAGTTTTCCATCTACTGCTGGAGAGCGCTTACACAGACATCTATTACAGACACTGCAGTTAAACTGGAGCTTTCATATGCTCTCGGGAAGGCGGCATGCAGCACAATGGTAAAAGACTAAGTGATTGATGAGGACAACAAATTAAACGGGTTCTTCAAATGGTTAAAAAGACTTTAGTTCCAGAGAGTCTTTGTTTTTTTTTATTGATTTCCTTTTCTGTAGATAAGCACAGCTAACACAGAGCCAGAAGAACTGTAAATCAGTAAAGTGTATGCTGACTTTTAATAACACTGACACAAATTTTATTTGAAATGTTTTACCCCTTGCATCAAGAAAGACATTATTTAAAAAGGAAGCAGGGTGTAGAACTCATAATAATTACCATGATAATGAGCAATAGATGGCAGAGATCCAGAGAAGAATGATGGACATAGTCTGGGCTTACAACTCTCAAGATGACCTCTGGCACACACACACACACACACACACACACACACACACACTGAGCCTTCACCTCTGAATGTCTGCTCGCAGGAGGTCAAGGATCCTTAGAACGTGTGCATGTGCAGATTGTTCTTAACACCAAACCACAGCGATTGGCTGTCCAGTAAATGGCCCCTTTGGGTTGAATCTGCACATTTTGACTTAACTGTTGGCAATATCAAGGTGGTTTTCAGATTAAATTGCTAAAACCCTTTGATGCTGTGTTACTTTATAAGCTTTTGTTTTGCTGTAATTGTTTGTGCAACTGTGCCATATGTATCTACGATGCATTGCATTGTACCAGAGCTTGTGCTTGACAGCTGCCCATGGCATGTACCATTTCTGTATGGAACAAGTTAGCTTGAAAGATGCCTTATATATTACTAGCAATGTACGTTTGGATCAGGCTGATTGCTTGGCCTGTGGTGTTGCTGTTTACAGCTTTCTAGAGAACCATTCATCCAAACAACTTCACACTTGACACTCTGCTTCTTTGGGTCCTGAGCCATACACCTTCCATGACATGGTTTCATCCCTGAGCAATGTCAGAGTATACGCGTCATTTGGGTGGAAAATCTCTCTTTTTATGGCCTCAGTGAAGTCAAAACCCAATTGTATATTAATGGATAAGCCAGTGGATGGGCATTTTGAAAAGAATAGTGTTCGGCTTAATATACCAAACGTGAGCTAATCAGCTGGCTGCTGTCACTAAGAGATAGTTGTTTGAGGCCAGGGTGTTTAGCCATTGGGGACCAGGCTATTTTCACAAACAAAAGTGTTCATTCTGAAAGTTACATTGCTGATGTTTGACATGTTTGACTTGAAATGAAATGACAAAAGTAAAAGGCTTTACTACAGTGTAGCATCTCTGGTCCCTCGCACTGTAGCGAGCAGCAGAGAAAGAGCTGTACCCGCCATGGAGTTTGGCGGCATAACACTTAATTAGGGTTCCATCTCAATACACTATACACTGTTCTTCTATTGGTTGTAATGCACTACTAATAAATATTTCCAGCAGAAGCTCTCGCAAAAACCTACGGGTTCAACTTTTGCGGCTATGAAATGCAACATTGTCAGGCAGTGCTGAGCTGAAGCCGGCCTTCTTGGGTGGTATTCCATCTTCTCAGCAGTACCTGAAGCAGCAAGGTCCTTAAATGTTTTTTTTATAACACAGCACCATTTTTGGTTTCAACGCCCAGTGACCCTCACAGTCTGCATTTTAATAAAGTGAAAAATATGTAGAGCTGCTTGCTTATAGTTGACCAAACAGTGTGTATAACCCTTCAGGAAAATCTACTTGATGATGCATACATTATGATACAATATAGAAAATGCTAAACCCAACCCTATTAAAGCTCCAGATATAAATAGGCATAACCTGCTTAAGATTTTCTCTCAAATAATATTACACTAAATCATGTAATTGTAATTCACTTTTTGTATGCATAAAGATAATTATAGATATTTATAATTATAGGCTTTACTGACCTGTAAATATATGAATAACCTACTGTAAAATAATAAAATTCTAATCAATAAAGTTTTTAATAATACAATATTCTCATGAGTTGAATTTTAACTGTTACACTGTAAAAGTGTCACACTGTCTTCATTGTGCAGTACCTTGTAAGTGATGGGCAAGTATCTCTGACAGGTGAACACCATGGGATTTTTACCTTTCCAACCCCCTTATTTTCTTACACTGAAGTCAAACATCTAAGCAAGATGAAATAATACAACACACACTTCCACAATAAAAATAATTGCTCAAATCTTAAAACAAAATGTCTCTTTAATTTGTAAGTGTCAACAGCAGTACAAAAGATGGAGTGATGGGAGAAGTTTTCTGTAACACAATTTCTGTCTCTTTTACAGAAAAGGAGGAAACTCTTGAGGTAAATGAGCTTAAACAGGCAGTTATTCATCCCACTGTTGCATTGTTACAATGGACTGAGACATACAGAAAATGGTGTTACATTATAATATGCCTGAATTGATCCTGTGGGGATAATTTAATCATATACAGTATACACATTTCTGTGGTGCCTAGGTGCACCCGAATGTGTCACTCATTGGTTTGTTTTTACTTGATATAGTGTATTAATACTACCAAAGCCGAGGAGATTGCTCTCCACACACACCACTGTAAAATTATTCACCTTAAGTTTACCTCACGTCAATACTGCACATGGAAACCAAAGACTTGCTGGTGTACACTTTGAAGCCAAGCAAAACAATACAAACATAAAAAAAAAAATTTAGTAACATTTTAATTTTTTTCTTTTTAGCAATAATACCCCTAGCAAATAATTGATCTTTTGTACTGTATAAAGAAGAATGTGAACACAAATGTGATGGCAACATTTTTTTTTTTAAGTTGAATTAAAAACTTTACATTGGACTGTACAAGATATTATGATAAACTATTTACATATTCAGACATAAACTTTTTTTTTTAAAGCAGCAACAGACACTATGTATTTCATTTTCTCTAATAACACCCAAACAATACTTGCCATGGGCCTAGGTACCTGCCAGGAAAAAAAAAAAAAAAAAGTTTCTACGCAGAAAATTGTATCAGGCTGCCAGCAATTTCAAAACGACGGCTCCAGTGATAGAAGAGCCACACACAGTGTTGCTTGAGAGACAACTCTAAAAAGCAAAGTACCAAAGACAACTATAAATGTTGCCCTGAACAACAAATTTTACACTTCTGAACAGCAGCTAGCATGTCAGTCCAGCATGTCAGTGAATTGTGCTGATTAAATTAACACAGAGAACATTCCCACCATATACATCACAAAGTTCAGACAGAAAAAAAAGAAATTACAGTAAGTAATGTCGAAACAGCATAGAAGCCTTTGTCAACAGTTCATTCAAACCATTTGCATGTCCAACAAGTGAATTAAGAGAAAACAATTGTGAGGGCTACGTTTGCAGATGGCCGGATAGTCATGAACACGTTCATTAAAAATCAGCGACGTACAAAAAGATGACGAGGAGAGAATGAACTAAAAAGAATGCACAGTGTCTGTGCGTTTTTGCCACATTGAAACAAATAAATATTTGCACACTCCCACCTTTCAAAAAAAATCTAAAAACATCACTTGTGTTTGAAACAATCATTCATGAACACCTTGTTTATTATGATAAGGTCAATGCAAGCCAAATGCATGCAGATTTTTTTTTAAGGATGATATCAGCTCCTCATAAGAAATTTGCCAATGAGCGCTGTCATAAACACAAACACAAGTGAGGAAGTACAGCATACCACTTAGATTGTATCATGATTGGAAACAAATTCCTGAATAATTCTTTTATATCAAGTGCTTGTTGTTTAAACGAGTACCTTACTTGTAATGACACCTCTACGTTAACAAGTCTAATGAGTATAGCTTTACTTTCGATTGGTTCTTTGAATAGTCCAGGGAAGATTATCAAAACATAAGCAAGTGAGGTGCTTCTCTCTGTCTCAGGTCCAATACTGCTCTCTTCCAATAAGCAGAAAAACTCAGCATCTACATGAGGTACAGTGACTTGTCAGGTTTTAAAAACATGAAACCACGTACAAAAATAAAACATGAAAAAGAAAATAAAATAGAACAGCCAAGTACATAACTTATACTTCACTAATGAACAAAAATATATTTCCTATGTTATATTTACAATAAAATCTAAATGAGATGGTTAATTCACTGAAAACCATTTTTAGCTCCAATTCATCAAACATGTTTTTTTTTTCCATTTCTCTGATTGTCCATGTTGTTGTTTTACTGACAATTTTAGAGCCAGCAGTGGCTAATAATAAATACAATATGTTGATACTCTACAGTTTCAAATACAATATACATGAAGTCTGAAGTCTGGTGTTTGACGGCTAACCGAGCCTGCTGTTGAATTTTCTGCTCACTTTCTTGTGCTGAGTCTCTCCCCTAGGCAGCCCTGAAGCTTAAACAAAGTGTTCATTCATCACATGTGTCTTTGCATAAATAAACAAAATAAGTAGACAAAAAAAAAAAAAAAAAGACTCAAATCTGGCAACTGTGAGAGCAAACCCACTTGAGTCCAACTGGGGAATTTTGTTCATTCAGGGTGTTTTTCCTCAAACAGCTTCACATTAATCAGAATTGATAAAAATACAATTTATATCCAGTGCTTATAACACTTATGAAACATCGTCTCCTCGTGAGTTCTTGTCATTTTTTTTCTTTCTTTTTTCGTCTTTTTTTCGCTATATAAGCACAGTCAAGTTTCAGTTCCGTGAAGAGTCCTTTTTAACTACCAGCCAACTAAAGCAGTTTGGCATGGTCAAGAAAATATTTACAATCACATACAAATCAATCTAACCGCCAGCAAACAGGAGCAAAACAGCTTAAAAATACCAAACAGGTTGACTTGGAGGGAAATCCACTTGGGTTTGTTTGTAGGAGAGCATCCTTAAAATGTCTTGTACCTCAAAATGAGAAAAATGTAGAAAAGATGGGATGGAAAACAAAACGAAACAGGAATTATTAACGGGGTGGTTAAAAAACCTACAAGACAATATAAATGCTTCCAAAAAGTAGAAACAATGCAAGCCAGCGCTGACGATAAGACAATAAGAGTACAGAAGATATGAGTGCTTCAGAGCTATAAAGAGCCATCTGTACCAATTAGAGCGAGGAGAAAAATGCAGTGACCAGCAGTGGGTGAATCTTGACCAGTTAATGCCAGTAACCAGCCATTCAGATCCTTTAAAAAGCTCTGTGCTCTTTCTGAAATGGACAGGTTCAAGGGCAAGGGAGGGGGGATAGCTGGACTCATGCATTAATAATGCTGTATTTCAGATGATACCCAGTCGTCAGTCATTTTAATAATCCCCCACAGCTTGATGTACTTGTTCCATCTGCTCGCCAGTGCCTGGTGATTGGACCAGGGTGGGAGCCCTGTTGAGGCCTTACTACCAGCACTTTGATGGAGAGCACAATGAGGGACACACACACCGTTTTTATTGTTTCCTCATCCCTCCCTGGTGTTTTCTCCTTCTCTGAGCCAGATGGCGCCCCCTGGGTGCTGAGGTTACCACGGGCAGGGGTCAGAGCAGGGCATGGCAGGGAGGGGAGCCACTTAGACCTTCTGCCCTGTAAAGAGGATCTGAGACTCAACATCAAGGCCTTGCTTTATCTAGCTGCAGTCTGCAGAAGGTCACCACTTGTCAGCTTTTTAGCTGAAATTAGGATAGAGGCTTTGTGGCCCCTGTTTCTGAGTCATTGCATGTTGTCCTTTTTTTAAATGCAAGAGTTAAGTGCATTCCAAAAGCTGATAAGATTATTGAAAATAACATAAGGCTCAAGGGTGACAGAAAAAGAAAGAAGTGCACTGCTGCAAAAATCAGTGTTTTAAGTTAACCCTGTCATGGGTATATGACGAGGTAATTTAAGAAACAAACATATGATTTTAGCCTTTCTCGCGTCTATAAATATCCTCATAAACTGTCACTCCTCTTAAGACTACGGCAGTAATCAACTCATTGCATCTGCCCGATGTCCGTGCTCTGCTTTAAGACTTCTTAGTGTCAATTTAAGATTTACAATGTCTAAAAAGAATTAAGATTGAAAAAAATGAAGTTCTAAGACCTAAGACTTTAAACTTGCCGTCCAAATGGGGCTAAAGCGTTTAACAGAACACACTGTAGCTACACATTGTACAACATCAATTTGAGATTGTAATGCCCCCAAAGCTGCCTTTCGCTGCTGTTCCAATCCCACAGATTGGAGGCCTTTGGCCCTTTAGCATTCTGGCCTGATTACAATCACTCTGATTAAGAACTTGGTGAGTCAGACTGGTTCGCGGTGCTGGAAGCGAGTTAAGGATGCCGCGGTGCTCTGCGTGGACTGGGATGAGGAAATGAAAGGGCTGGCCGGTTTCATTGATGATCACTGCATTGGGCTCCCTGGAGAACAGCTAGCATCGCAAGCTACCACCCAAAGATGTCACACACTGTAACCTCCCGCAGAGCCTGCTGCCTCCAAGTTCCTGAGTTTCATTTGTTTATTCTGTTAGGCGAAATTAAAGAAAGACTGGATAATGAAGCTGTATTAAGAGGTCAAGAGATTGTCCAAGACTCACGAAGCCTCTCCCAAAAGACTTAACCGATTTTTAGAAACAACTTGAAATGTTTGGCACTTCTGCACTAAATTATGCAGTTTGTGTAATAACAATAACAAAAAACACTAATAATAATAATAATAATAACAACAATAATAATAATAATAATATGTAATTTCCCTCTGTAATAAGTTGGAATCACTCCATATGAATTTTGAGATATTTTGTACTGGTAATAATTGACTCTTGATTAAAAACATTCACAAGCTGTTGGCTGGCACACTATACCTGAGTGAGAATATTATTCCCATCTTGAACAGTTATGCAATATATCAAAATCACCTAATTGAAGAGGAAAATAAGGTAAATGTCTGTAAGAATTACAGGTTCATATCAAATATTCAATTTCAAGTTCCATCTTTAGTTCTAGGTAATGACCTAATTGTGTAAATGTCCATGATCACAATGAAAAAATAAACGATGAGATAAAAAAAAAAAAATCTAAATTACCACAACCAAACTGCTTCACACACTTGAAGAAACACTTAAGACCAAATAGCTTTTGATTCGGATGAAGCCACATCTGCATGCTGGCTTCTAAATGATACATCATTGGTTTTTTTTTTTTTGTTTGTTTGTTTTTTGTTTTGTTTTTTAGCATTTTTAAACCTTTGTGGTGTTGTTTTCTTTTGCTCTTTCACTCCCTCAGATCAGATCAGCCAGCCCTCTGGGCATCCTCCTGTATGACTGTTGTGTCTGCAGTGGCCTCCTCCATTGAAGAGGTCTCAGTTGGCGCTGACTGGCTCTTGTGTGTCATTTTCACTACTATAGTCTGATTTGGGCTCGTCCTCAAAATCTTCGTACATGTCCATCTCATCCTCGCCATTGACCGGCTCGCTGTTGTTTGCCATGGTGTTGGGCTCTAGCTTCATGTTGTAGGTGCTCTGAATGACGGGAATGGATGGCTCAGGACTCGCTGAGGCACTCGAGCACTCTGATGTCATCTGAGGCGAGGGTGTGGTGTTCGCCATGGTGATGGCCCCGGGGTAGACCATACTAGCGCTGGTGGTGATGGGAATCTGTGGCGGCTGTCTGGATGAGAAGCAGGAGAAATTAAGATGAATTACCTTTCTCTTTCATGACTTACTGTTCATACAAACTTGGCCTTATGAAATGACAAAAGAACAGACGGATGAAAGCCAAAAGTGTTTCTGAAAGAATGAGCGCTGCTGAGGCCAGTCTTCAAAAAAACATTATTTTTTTTTTGTTGCAGCACTCGAACTGAGATGTTTGGATTAGAGGTTTCCCACAGCAGTCCTCTTGAAGCCAGCAGCTCTGTGAAAATGATTTGGGAAAAGAGAGATTCTCCTGACAGCTCCCGTCTTGAGCTGTTCAGAAACACTACCCAGTTTATTGGTGACATAAAACCAATACGTGGTTAGTGCTGCTCTTGTCTGCTGTTGCACTGGATGATTGATACTCCAGCCACTGAAGCTTATGACTGACATGGGAATACCTGGAGAAGGCTTCTGTTGCTAACCACACACAGTAAATTAAAGTGTTAAGCTTCAGACTGCTGCCCTCCAGGCTTCTGTCGCTCTGTACCTACAGCTTATATATCCTCTAATAATGTCTGCACTTCATGCTCCATTTGCAGACTACTATTGTCTAAAATTATTCAATTACAGCTATCAAAAAAACTGTATATTATAATGTGCGTATCAGACTCTTGTCTTAAAACCAATGCAGTAACTCAATGCTTGCTACTGGAAATGGTGCTTACGTTTTATTGAGAACAAGCTCTAAGGAGGCAAAAAGCTCCAGTCCAGTTGGTATGACTGTTTGTGTGTTAGCGTGGTTAGCATGCGTTGTTAGCATATGTGATTGCACACCTACCCCACAGTGAAGAATTGCCTCATCTCTTGTCGCCGTGAGCGCATCATTTGCTTGTACTCTCCAATGCGGAGTTTTTTTCCATCAATGATGCAGGTCCTCTTTGGCCGTGGCTTGTACTTGTAGTTTGGGTACTTCTCTAGGTGGAGCTTACTCAGACGGGCCTGCTCCTCGTAGTATGGCTGCTTGTCCTGGTTAGACATGGCCTTCCACCGAGAACCTACGCAGCACAGTACATTTGGATTTCAGTGTTTGAACACTAGCAGTAGCGAAGGTGTTTTTAATAACTGATTGTGAACATGAATAATCCAATTAGTCAGAAACCTTCCACTTCATTTTCTGTTACACAAACCAATAATTCATGTAAAATCCATTAAATTCATTGGATCAGAACTTACTTAAACACTGAATTGCACCAAGTAAAGGGAGAAGTTTTCGCGCTAATCATGTTTTATCACCTGTCTCTTGAAAGCACTGCATGCGCACATTATCTGAGACAAAAAACAGGCTGCCATGTCAAACAGTAAGGAACAACAAGCCTGTGTTGTAAATACTGCAGCTCTGTCAAGTGTCCTACTAGGTACTGGATGACAGCACTTTTAACAGTCCTGATGTATGGACTCCAATGCTGAGGGGACAAGACCCATTTAGCCTCTGTCATTTTTCATGACAAACACTTATGGTAGTGAGGGGCTATAAATCCATCTGGATGCTGAGGTGACCCAAAGCTTAGTGGCCTATGAGATAACTCACCCTCCTTCTTTAGATACTAGTTACTTTGTCAGATCTGCTGTACTCATTGGAGAGACATACAAACATCTACATGTAAAAAAAAAACAACATGACACGGCAACATATTTCTGTTCATTTTGTTTGACATAAGTGCAGATCCAAGTGATACCAGTTTATTTGACAGGGATAATGAAGCACTGAATTCCTCATAGGTGGATGTACAAAAGCAGTTACATTGTCTGTTGAAAGTGATAACTGGAATTTTTTTTGCTGGAGTGACTTGTAGAAGATAAGATAAGATAATTCTTTATTGATCCCCCATAGGGGAAATTCGGGAAAGGTTGATGTCAGAAGTGGGATATATATGAAAGGCCTTACCCAAAATCTTGCTTATGTTGGAGTTGTGCATGTCAGGGAAGGCCTGGAGGATCTTGCGCCGCTCGTCCTTAGCCCACACCATGAACGCATTCATTGGCCTCTTAATGTGGGGCTCGTTGTTGTTCCTTCCTCTGGCTTCCCGGAAGACTCTCGCCTCAGTAGATCCAGCGCCTCCTGTTGGCCAACAATAATAGGGTTGGGATTTATCTGCAGAGCCATTTACTTCCTTGGACCCTGCAGTTGCCAGAGCAGGAACAAGAAGAGAGAGCGAGGCAAGACATTGGTTAGGCCTTAATGACGAGCCGTGTTCAAACTCTCCTTCATTTACTGTCATCACTGCTACTCATGAACATTGTTTCAGATGAGTGCAAGGCTACAGACCCTCTTGAAGGGGGTCAACTTTCTATTAAGTGGAAAACCTTGACAAGCTTACATTTAAAGTGCTATAAAAGCATATACAATGTCAGTTTCAGGGGGAGCTCTTCAACTTATACTCAGGTCTGTACAAAACCAAAAGAGGAGTAAGACCTTGGACTTCAGTGGCAGTTAAATATTTTGTCTGCAAGTGTTCACAGGTTTCTACTCAGCCACATACATTTCAATCTGACATTCAGATTGTCCATAAAAAGTGCAAGAACGCCAACATAAATAACAAATATGGCACTTGAGGCAGTTTCTAAAATTCATTCTTTTGCTTTGGTCTTTCTCTCTTTTTTCCCCTCCCTTCTTCTTTCTCACATACGCAAACGCACGCACACACACACACACACACACAAACAAACCAGCCACACATTTGCGATGAGAGACTGTGCCGATTCTGCAAAGTGCTGTTTCTCAATCAGGGCATTCACAATCAGCATAAGAGAGTTTCTCTCAGTATTAAACTGTACATCAGACTGATAATGATTTCTGTTTGCATGCACATTTGCTTCCTTTTATATGTAAGATGTGAAAGAATTAAATAAAAGCAGTATGAATATTTAAACAAACAAAAACATGTTGATAAACAAGGCTTGAAAAATAAGACAAAAAAAGCCTTCCATATGCTACGATACATCTTTAATGATCTCAAATCTGGAAAAGAAAGCTTGGGATGACTCATGCATATTTCATCATCCACATGTGAAGCCTTCTCATTAGACCGTTCCTCTAGCAGCCTTGGCACACGTTACCTGGGGTTTGATTTCTATTATTATTTCAGTTGATAAACAAAATCAAACTCTTAATGAGTAATGGAGGGCTGTGCAGAGACATTAATTCCAAATCCGCAGAAACCTCGCTCTGCTCTAATCACTGAGGATCCTGCTGCACCATTTTCAGCCTCGAGAGTTTGAGCGTTCACTTCGGAAAAGCGTGTCTTCTCTTCAAAAGTATTATAGGAGACAAGTAGAAAAGGCAATATGTGTAGTCATACACATGCAGATGCTGTAATGGAGGAATACACAACCACCTCCATTATAATAGAAGTGGAGGTGTGGTGGAAGATGCTTTTTGGTTTATGCTCACAGAGAATGTTTGAAGTCCAGCTGCCCACTAGGAAACTTGTTACTCCCAGGACAAAGACCCCGCCAGCTCATGTTTAACAGTCAAACAGACACATTTTTCTTCCACTGAGGCTCACTGTGTTTTCACATTGCGACTGCACTAGTTACTGCCTTGAGGTTCTGGCCAATGTAAGTTAAGTGTCACAATCATTTATTAAGATGGTCTTAAATTCTGTTTTTGTCTTCAGCAAATATAGATAGCAAAAAAAGGAAAAAAAATATGGGAAAGAAGAAGATGTTAATATCTCTGAAATACAGGTTAAATTTAATATATTACCTCTATATTTTAACTTCTTAATGCTATTAGTTCTAGATTGTCATAAGATTGTGTCATTCGTTTTCAAATATTAAGTATGGCTTTTTTCATCAAATGGTGAATTACATATATATTTTGACTTGAGACTCTTTGCTCTCATATGATATTTTTTTCTCATCTAAAAAGCATCTTTGCTTAATCTCTGACTTTAATGATCGGGCCCTCACAGCCTGCTCATACTGTACATTCATAGAAATATACATACTTACGCACATACAGCTTGCACAAAATACTAAATCAGAATTTTTAACTGATGTTTTGTGCCACTTTTTCAAACTCTGCGAGCACCATCTCATGTTCTGTGTCTTTGCCTCTGCATCCTAGAATGCTTGAGGCCCTAAAGCCATCATGAATTCAGAAATAATACACTACCTTTGCTGCCACCCAACCCCACAGTACGTTAATTTCATTTAGCATGCACTCACTGTACAGGATGAATTGATTTCACTTTGTTTGGTTTTGACAACCATGTTTATTGTGCAATGAAATGTGGTGTGGCGGAGGGCTGACAGTATCCATCAACGCGGGGCAATCTGCTGACTGCCGGGGCCAGATGAAGGTATTCATTAGCTCAGGAGCGCAGCGCTCACTCAGACACGACAGCCAGTGTCTGCGCCCTGGGATCGCTTGCTGTAATTTACGATGCCTCCCGTGCCATTACTTTATCACTGACACTGATTCAGCAATTTATATACTGGTGTGCATGCATACGGGCAGAGGTGAGCTTCTTATGGGGAGGGGGACAAAACAAGCGCCTGCCATCAGCTAGTGCCACATCCATAGTTAGCCAGGAAACCAGCCACGTGACTTGGTTCATTGGAGGGAAGCCAGATGAGGCATGTTTTTTTTCTCACATGATGGCACATAGAAAAGTGCCTGTCTGCTCTGCCTGATGCTACAGAGAGCCACTGAAATGAACAAGTGTTACATCATCTTCACCCGTGCAGGGGCAGGTGCTGCAGGCCATGATTTGTAAAGAACAAAGCAATCGATCAAACTTCCTCTTTGGGAAACCAGCAGCCTAACACAGATTTGACCTTTGACCTGAAATGATAGTTTTTACTGTAACTGTCTGATGAGAGTATCTGAATGTGACGATTACAGCACAGAGTTGACAGAGTGGGTTTTTGTACTGTAAGGCTTCCTGTGTAGACAACTCGGCCCCTTATTTAAGCCCCTGTGTTATACACTATATATATGACTTAATCAGATGCATCCTGAGCATTAGCAGTCAGTCTCAGCAAATCCCTAGAAACTGCAGCAAGCACTTTAGTGCAACATTGTTTCTGTCGTTTCATTGAAAATCACGATGCTGCTCTGACATTTTGCAAATGAGCATTAACAATTTTCCAGGAGGTGCAGGACATTTAGGAATCAGTTAGTTAGGTGTGTGATTGTGTAAATAAACACAGATGTTTAGCAGTGACAGGGGCAGGCCCCCTGGGTGGTAGCTGGGGAGGGAGCGAAACAGAGGGAGTGCCGCTTAATAGAATTTATTGTGATTCATGAGGCCCGCTGCTCAAGTGTGACAGAGCGATATGAGAATCCTCTTTTAATTTGTCTCTCCTGGAAACACTGCAGATGAGCAGCATGAATTACAGTGAGAAAGAGTGATTGTGTGTGTGTGTGTATGGGGGAGGGCGGGAGGAGGGGGGGTATATAAAAAATGGAGAAGGGAGAGCAGAAAAGGACGAAGTAGAAAAAAAAAAAAGAATGTAGTGAGGCCCAAAAGCCTATCGCACCTGTGAGCTGCAGGCTCAGACTCGACCATGTACCAAGCCAGAGGGTAGCACTGCCCCGGCCGTCCCCTCTCCTCCCCCCTCTCCTCCTCCTTACTCATCTTTGTTCTGCGGGCAGACACATAATGTCACCCAGGAATCCGCTCAAGAGGATGAGCCTCAGTGAGCAGGCAACAATCACGCAAACCTGCCAAGCCCTCCCTGTTGGGATCAAATCTAACACCTCTGACTGAAGGCATTTACCGCTGACAATAGAGCCTCTCCCTCAGAGCAGGATCAGGCTGGATTAATGCGTATGGACAGACAGGACGCAGCGCTCAGCGGCCCTGTTCCAGCCTGAGCTCATAGCGCACTAATTACAGCATTACAAATTGCATGTGATATAAGCTCTATTATAATATGTCAGTGCTTTTTTTCTGTTCCAGTTAGGATGATGAGAGTTTTCTGGAGCGCTGGTGTTTGTGTGTTTTAGTGTGAGTGTGGAAGCTGGGAACAAACAGCCAACCTGTTTCAACATGCAGGCTATGGCTTTTACTTTTCTCTTCTCTATCCCCTCTCATGTGCATTTAGCCTCAAAGTGGAGTGTATTCTCTCACAACATGCCAGCTTTGCACACACAAAAGGAGATAAATGCACACACACATAGCAAAACACACAGAAATGTGTCCTATTGAGAGTAAATTTAAATCAGCCAACTTCAAACCAGAACTTTCATATTGCCTGTGTTAACCTTTTCAGCTCTTGTTGTTGTGACTTGATAAATCATTACGCCTCAGCCTCCTCATCTGAGCTTTCTTCCAGGAAAAACTGCTCAGCAATAAAAGCCAGAGCTCGATTCCCACAGCCTCACAGTGGAAGAAAAACAACAAGAAGAACCTCTTCAAACAATCAGCCCGTATAAAAGTTCATAACAGCTCCGAGCCACCAATGTAAAGAAACCCATCACCAGTGATCTGTAACAACAATGCAACACTGCTGTTCTTCTCATCCTGTTCCACGAGGACTTTGTCAGAGACGCACTGCTCTGCTGAAGCCCCGTCTTTTCTCACTCTGTGATGGATATTATCACACTGGGCGTAATTCTCTTTCCTGCCTCCACATATCTCTCAACAACCCCTTTGTTCTCTGCGGACCCTCAGTGATGGGGGGGGGGGGTTTAGACAAACACACAACCTCAGCGACACAGCAACTCCACACTGCCCATGTGAATGAACAAAGGGCCTGGCCCGGGCGGAGGCCGTTGTGGTATTTGGTAATGTTTCATCACAGCTTAAAAAGGCCTAATGAATTTGTGGTGGCTTGGTGCGTGTGGCTCGTGGCTTTGTAAAATGAAGGAAATCCTATCTATTTCCATTCCTTTGCCACTTTTTTCCCCCCAAGTCGTTAGGACTTTGGTTGCTGCATGCTTCGCAAATATTAGCTCAAGCAGCCTAAAGCTTTCTGTGAACTGCTGTGATGACAGAGGTGCGCTGTTCGCTGGCTCTGCTCAGTGTGGCTGCTCTGTTCTGGAGGGGAGAGCTGCTACACACCAAGGGGCTTTCACACCCAGTGTAAGGGTTGGGAGGTACACCCAGTAATTTTCCTTTTCAGGAAACAACCGAAGCAGAAGCAGTGTGTGTTACATTTATGACTTGTGTTATGTATTTTATATTTTTTAAGCACTAATTGGGAAGATTTGCAGGTCAGAAGACATCCAGATGTCTATGTTAAAACTGGGCTAAGTTTGGTTGAAAAGTAAACATTTTTAGATGTGTTAGTGCCATATAACAGTTGTTTTTAACAAATAAAAATGAGTGCATTTTTATGTAAACTAGATCCTTCCTACTTGAATTATAATCTTTTATATTCCCTTTAAACAGCTGTAATATATAAGCTTCACTTTGACCTGTCAGCCAAATTCATCTTTTTTTTAAATTTTTGACATGCAAATCAACATGTATTCAAAAGGTTATTAAAAAAGAGCAGACATACTGTAGGTGTCTATATATGAAGGTATGCCAGGGAGCCGAGCCTCCATTGGTCATGGAGTAGCAAATCCTCACAACAAGGATTTCAAAAGTAAACATGTCGTCCGAAGAGTAAACACTTTGTGGTTCACATCATAAAACCCTGCTTCACATCACTCAGCCGTATGTGTTTTCCTGTTGGTGAAGCTGGAAGAGACAGACAGATATATTTGTGGTGAAAGAGAAGAAATGGTAAGTGTGTTTTGAGTTATGTGTCCTGCCCCGGCTCCCAGCCATTTCCCCCTGGGAAGAGGACCTCTCCGCTCCTCTAACCTCTGCTTGCTCCTAATCCATAGCCCACTGGGAACACTGATGTGAGGCGTCTGGCACAAGCCTTTCCCTCGGCCCTGTGCGCGACTTAAAAGGACACAACTGGCCTGATGTGCGCTCTGTTTCTGTCCTGACTCCACAGTAGCCACAGAGAGAAGGTTCCCACTGGGAGAATGAGCACTGGAAGCACATCTGTCCGAGGAGTCAGACGGGTGGGGATGGGATCTGCTGCTGTGGCTCGCATGGGAAACATGTCAATGAATCCACTAAATGCACCTCTAATTCAAATCCTCAGCTTTGGGTGTGATGTGAAACCGATGTGATCAAAAAAAAAAAAAGTCCTTTGCAGTTGTAAACAAGCATTTTTATGATGTTACTTCCCATATTTACTTCCCTTTTTTTTTCATCTAAAAGTCTGTGTGAACCAATCATGTGGGAGCATTTCCTCCTAAAACTGAAATGTGTTGAAGATACTATTTCAAGTTGTTGATGAGTTACATTGTCCTGAGAAATATCTATCCTTCTGCTCGAGACCCTCTGAGGCATCAAAGATGAGTCAGAACCATTTTCCTCTTTGCTCGAGCTCTGAAGTGCCATGGAAACTGCCACAAATATTTATGTCGAACAAACATTAGTGCACTGAGGTACTCCTTGTTCCTGTGTAGCAGCCAGCGCCACAAAGGGAGATGACGCTTTGTCACACTGGTGCAACCCGAATTTACACCCCTGTGCCCAGAACCTCAAACAAGCACAACAGCAACAGGAGCTGAGCTGGAAAAAAGCCAGCTTTGTCCTCAGGCACCCTTGTCCTCCGCTCACCTACCTGTGAAAACCTTGGAGCCACGGCTCATTTCAAACGGCGTTCACCCCAACCCCCACATCTCCCTTACACACACGCACACACACACACACACACACACACACACACACACACACGCACACACGTTTCTGCACACACCCTTACAAACCACGCTACCATCTCACACTGAGACACACAGCCGCGTGCAGGAGCAGGTTTTATCAGCCATCAAAACTCTCGCTTGCTTTCAAAGCACAGAAGTAGTGTATAGATGATCCACTTAGCATTATTAACTCTTTAGCACAGAATTCACTCGGACTTTTGGTGGATTGTGCAGAAACATAAAATCATCTGATGTGCAAACAGTCAACGACAGTTACGTGTATACAGAAAAGGAGAAATCAAAATCTGGCCTCACCATCGAGATCCTCTGGCCTGGTGAGGTCAATAACTCTGTGGCCGATCTTCCCTTCGTCACCCAGCTTGCCGAGGTGGTGCCCGATGCTCTCAAAGTGCGACCTCTCCTGCAGGGAAACGCAAACAGTCAGGTACACGAACAAGCACATGCACACGTTTTTACAGTGATAGAATTGTAAAAAATAACCCCATCAGGAATCTGAAATTTTGAAAAGAAAAAAAAGTGTCTTTGATAAATGGAGGTTCTTTTGAAGAGCTGCTCTTTTGACATGAGCTCGATGTAGCTTTCTCCTCTCTCATCTCTCTATTCAGCTGCTGCTATAATGGATGACAGGAGGCAGAGAGACAGTGAGGGCCAGGGGTGCTGTAAATAGATTTACAGAAGGATACTTTGTGATCCCAAGCACACAATGGGGCCGTGGCCCTCTTTGCAGTGCTCAGATTTTCCTCTGTAATCTTCTCCTTACATCCTCCCTTCCAGTCTGCAGCGCCCAGAGCTCAGCGCCCATCATTTATTCAGAGTTCATGCTTTGGAGAACACACCGTGTTTTCCCGTTTGTCATGTCGCTTTGTGCTCAGATTAAACTTGGCATCATGTTGTACTTGACGCACAATGAAACCCTGTCATTCAGCGCTCCGTGACAATATTAAATGTCATGTCCGTGTGCATTTACAGAATAAAATAACAGCTTTCGGGGGGCCTCTGAATAGTTGCTGCACATTACACTTAATGTATTATGCAAGGGGAGAGTGCCGACTGCTGCTGGCTCCATTGTTGAATGACCTACTTCCTCAGTGAATACACAGGGCATTAGCAAAGGGCTGTCTTCCTCTCTAAAGACTCAACTAGGAGATGGACACTTTGACTCTGCATGATACAAATAATCTCTCCCCCCCTAGGTTTCGCCTGGATGACACTAAAAGCAGGCATGTTGCCACCATTCAGAAAAAAAAGCATTTGTTTTACTCCCAGGGTGAGCATTCAATCTCTGCCAAAGATTGTACTGTCTGCACTGACCTCTGCCTCCTTCTTTTCTTAACATGTCTATCACATGCCGTCTGAACACAGACTCAGGTAGAGTCCCCGCATAATGCTAACAGCTCCCCTGCCACACACACCGACACCAACACGCACATGAATCTTTTAGCCCCTTCTTTGTAATGCATTGTACCATTTTGTCGTTTCCTCACTTTTCCCCCGTCGGGGATGTTTTGTTTTTCACCAACAGGAGAAGGTGCTAAAAAATTAAGCAGATCTAACTATTGTCAGTGACAATATTTATTTTTGAATTTGATTTGTTTTGTTGCCTCCACCTGACAAATAAAATCACGTTGGCAACCATCAGTTTTTACAGCACATTTAAAAATTTAAATGACCAAATCTGTCTGTCTACAATTTTTTTTTTTTTTGTATAACCTTTTTTGGAGGGTTTAAAAAAGATGACAAGATGAAGGATGAAGATAGTTCAAGTCCATTTGAGGCCTTTCACAGTATTTTGAATTTCCTCATGCTTTTATTTATTCAAGAACTGTTCCTCAAAAGAAAGGACTGCGAGAGAGACAGAAAGAGCACTGCAATTTACCATCATACTTGAAGGAGCAGTCATTATTTATGGCCAGCTGAGTGATTCTGATATACAATTAACCACTACCTGCTTATGGCCTGTGATTAGAGCCTGTCTCTCTGACGGCCCTTTGCTTACTTAAGTGTTTTCTAATTATGACATATGTGGTGGTCCCTGCTGGGCAAGAGGACGCTTTGTAAAGAGAAGATGGAGTATGGTGCCTTTCTCTGTGTCACATTCCGCGTGAAGCAACACATGCACACTCACACAGAGCTGTATTCATCACCCAGCCACATTATTGCTCTTAATGAAAGAAGCTAGCAGCCCGATGACAAAGTGACTGATGTGCGATTAGCTGGATGGGCGACGGTGCTGCTTCACATGCTACTTGGACAGTCCACTAGGAAGACACAGCGTTCATGGGAAGTGTGCGTCCGTAATAAAGTAGTCATCTCGTCCCTCTTCTGTGCTTCGCCGGTCCCTCCTGATCAATCAAGTCCTTTTATAAACTCATGATCATTAAGCATCATGTTGGGCCGAGAAGGAGAGAGAACAGGGGCCATCCATCAATACATTTCATTAATAACTCGCCTCGGTGTTGAACTTCTTTCTCCACCGCACAGAGTCATATGATTAGTGAACATCAGCGCATTAGACAGCTGGGAGCACGACTGAAAGAGGCTCTTGTTGGAGGATCCTGTGAAGTAGCGTCACTTCATTTGACATGAAGAGGATCATGTGTGTTATTGTGGTCATGTAGAAAACGTACATATGCTTTGTACGAGCCAGCGTTTTACATCCTTGATATAAAGGGGTAGTTAGAGTAAGTACTCCCCCCCTCTTTATGTTAGCTATGCTAATTAATATCATACTATCTGTGCAATATGGTACTACAAATTTTCATAAAATTTTATATACTGAGCTTAATATACTTACTGGTTATAAGTTTAGTGATTTATATCAGCGAATTAGAATTACAGTTGAAATTAGGGCCATAAATTATCTGCACAGCATCAGGGTTTTGTTTTAAGGCTTGAACATATTCAGTGAACTAATGCTTCTTTACTGCCCACGCATCAAGTGCTGTGATAAATTAATGGCACTTTTATTATTTTATAGTGTCATTAAATTTTTACTGATCACTCTGACACAGAGAAGTAGCAAAGGACATGCAGTATCTCGGGAAGCTGGCTGTCCTGCCAGGAAAGGAGAGGGAGTATATAGCTGAAGGGGGGGGGGGGGTTATAATGCACAGTACTGGGGAATGATGAAAGAATACAAAAAAGTCATACAGCTGTGTGGAGGTCAAGATAAAGAGACAGGAAACAAAAGATGTAACAGTACACATTATTCCCCTCCCACTCTGACCACGACCGCTGGAAAGCAACCGGTCCCTCCCTCAAATGACTTCAGCATGCAGCTCTCCACCCCACAACTAAAATTATAGCAATGCACTTGAAGCTGTAGTGGAAAACTGCCACCCACAATAATCTCATCTGCCCTGCCCGTGCAGTCTTTTGTCTTTAAAGTTTGCTCACTGATACATTGTGTTCGCTTGCACATGGCTGCCCAGTGAAGTCATGAGGCAGCCCGGTGAAGTTGTGAGTCACTGAGGAAGAGGGAGAAGTAGAAAGAGGAAAGATAGCGGAGTGTGTGCAGCTTCTTGGGCGAGGGAACCCAAAACAGCCCTTGTCAATGTTGTAAAGAGAGCTTTAATCTGGCTGGCCACAGAACATGTGCCGGAGGCCTGCTGCTCTGCCCACAGGGTGTATTCTGGGCAGAGGCGGGTGGCGGACGGCCCTGTGCATTGTGCCTACTCCTGCCCTATATTTAGGTAACTCATTGCCAATCCTAACACTCCTTCACTCTCTCCTTTGTAAATAGCTCCAGGCTATAGGCAAAGCCATATGGCCTGAGATTGTTCAAATAGACATGAAAGAAAAATAAACAGGAGAGCAAGGTAGGCTGTGGTGCCGATCAGTGTGCAGGGTTTTTTTGTGGAGATGTCTCAGTTTGTCATTTTGGACAGTAGAAGAAACCTGTCTTCATCTAAGTGATTTTAAAGTTTTTGTTTTACATAATAGAAATTGATGCACGACTGATCACAGCAGATACCCTCTGAAACTATGCTGTCCCTGACCTGAAAGGCTTCAATTCACCAGGCAATAGTCAGAACAGATTTGGACATACTTTTTCTCAATCCTCTGGGTTGCTTATACCTTGATGATTAATACCTAAGACCAAGCAGGCCTTGTTACATGTTAAATTACTACAACTTTGAGCCAGGTCCAAAAGCTGCTTTAGTTAATTTTCTTTCATTCAAAATTAAAACGTAATTTGTTATTATTGCTACTAATGAATTAATTATGCTTTTCTTTTTGTGTTTGATTTTGAGAATAACGATGTGACTCCATGTTGAAAAAGGAATAAGGTACATTAGATGATGCAAGCAGAAGTCAGTGTGTTTGCTTGCCCAAACATTTTGACATCAGAATGATTATTTGAAGAGACAGCTGCGTCATTTCGGTCAGGGAGCTGGAAGGCATGACACATTATTCCTTCCAAAAATTGCCAACTTAAAGTCATATAATGGCCTGGTTACTTTTGGCCATATATGTATGTATTGTATATACAGTAAATGACATGATTGGCCCTTTCTGTGAGATCTGGCATCAGCAACTGTTTTAACCTCCAAGATCCCAAAACTAGAATCTCATCCATGTTTCCTTCATGGTGAAAAATATGATTGCGTATGTTTAAAATTGTCATCATTGGAAGCTTTAACAGCTGCAGGAGCCTAAACAGCCACTTATGTTTGATAATGTGCTGAACGGGTTTTGGTTATATCACACACCTGGTATGTGGCAAGTTGAAGGCAGTGGCTCTCTGACCACAATACCGGGCTTTGTGTATCAAGTGTCAGTCATCACTGTGGTCTGTGGCCCTCTTCTCTCCGAGGGTCTCACACTAAACCCCTCAACAATCTGCCCCCGCCCTGATGGAGACAAAGGCTGTGCTTTAACATGGCTACAGCTCCTCACAGCTCACCGCCTCATCTGTTTTGTATTTTTATTGTAACCATTTGCGATGTTATTTATAAGTCTGCAGCTTTCCAGTAGTTTTTGCTAGTTTTGAACCATTTAAATGTTAAGTACATCCAGCCATGCGGTAAGCCCACAGTTCCTTTCATGCAGACTGTTGCTCTCTTTTTACCCGGAGCTCTCCCTTTGCTAAGGCTAATGCAGGCAGCAGCAGAATCAACAGTAGCAGCCACAAAAGGCTGGCATCTGTGCTATAGTCGTCGTCCTCAACATCACACAGAGCAGAGATGGCCTGGCTATTCCAGTCCCATTTGTACTGCCAGGGCATCACCTCATTTGTTTAAAACAGAGGGAGGAGAGGCCTTTAATTAAATTAAGGAGCTTAAACTATGAGGAAAAAAATGGTGAGGTAACCCCACTCTGGGCTTTGTGCCAAGTTAATGTTTATTGTTTGTTTTTAATAAAAGGATATGCTATCATTATTCAAGAGGAGTTTTTTTTTTTTTTTGTTGGAGGGAAAACAAGTCAAACCCACAAAATATGACCCTTCAGTGCCCATTTGAAATGTGCATTAAGTCTAACAATTTGATTTCTTTTACATGTTGGTGTCTACTATTGGGGACATTTTGTAAACATTTTAATACTTTCTAAAAATTCAGTTGAATCTTCAGTGAGACTCAGACGTGCTGACAATGACGTAATCCTCGGAGTGTGTAATATATAACCATCTCAGCGTTGTGGCACAGTGTTCAGTTATTATATTATGTTCTTCTCCACTTCACTGCTGAGATCATTTGTGTTGACATCATGTACTTTAACATGTTTCCAACCCTCAATGATCCAGAACTGTTCACTGGGTCCTCGAGGGAATGTTGAGTTGGGCTGAAATCTGGTGCCTTATCAAGCCCTCCAGGATGTAAACAGCAGGATATTAGAAACTGCAGCATTACCAAAACCCCTTTCACATAAGGACAAAACCTCAAGACTTGTTGGACACTGAAGCCATTATGTGTCCACTGCAACAAAACCATCGTCTATAAATGGTCCTTTGTGGCCTATTCTTTTCTTTCTCCTTTGTTGTATGTGCCTTGTGGTGACTGTGGTATCACAGGTCTGAGCTACCGTGGCCAGCAGCATTTCTGCAGCAGGCCAGAAATTCACCATGTGAAATGACAACTGTAGAAAATAATGGAGCCACCATCGCCAAATAACCCCACCAAGATGCAGTGTTGATGTCTTTCTGGGGAAGAGGCGAGACAGAGCAAAAGGCCTGACCTGGGAAAGGAGCCCGCAGACACACATACACACACACACACTCACTCACATGCACTGGCACATATTATCCAGAGTCATACATTATTTTTATTCTTTTGGCAAACATGAACAATTGGACAAAGCATTAATGTAAGCAATCTTCACAATAGCACTTGCTGGCTACAGTCAGTGTCTGGGAGCTGAGCATAATCTAATTTGGATGGGCAAACCCTTGTATGCCAAGGATTTACATTGCAGCCAAAACGCCTTGGTTTGCAATTTCCAAGACAGCAGTCGAAAAGGAGCAGAAAATTGCTTCCAGGGCTGCAGACCAGACAAGATTATATTCAAAGTCTTTGTGAGGGCTTTGCCTGAATAGAGCCCTGGCATCACATGCACACACACATACATGTGCATGCACATGTATGCACACACACACACACACACACACACACACACACACACACACACACACACACAGGGAGGGAACAGTATAACCACTATAACCAATAGGTTAGGAGTCTGGATTTTGTGGAGCACCAGTGTAAGCTCCATTTGAATATTTACAGGATGAGCTTTGGGACACGGGAAATGGACAATTGTAGTCATCAATACTGAGGAGAGGAGGTGTTGCGGGGCAGAAAAGGGCAGTTCAATAGGTTAATACACTGGCCTTTCACCTTTTGATTCCAGTTAGGGACATGTCAGCAGAGGAATATATTTTATCTCTCACAACCTCCAGGGCTTCACATGCATCATCTGTCGGAACTAAAGTGAGAGGAACTGATGCATCAGTGTAGAAATCTGTCACACCTGACTATACAGAGTTCAACAGCAAGGCTTGGCCGATGGCTCTGGGCCAGATGAGTCATCAGTCAGTGACAGATGAGGGCTGGAGGTTTGAAATATTAAATGAAAAGATTCTAATTGAATTAGCACTCTTTTATTTCACTGCAATTTCTGTTCGCCTATTTCACCTGACCATTTCTGTATCGATGAGATATATGAAGAATTTTGGAGTTATAAATTTGAGCTCTGGCTTTTACTGTTTGTTGTTCATGTTTTGGCCTCTTAAAACTAAAGTAGAACTTGTATTAGAGATAAAAGATTTATGCTGCCTGAACACATTAAGGGTGACAAGGACCATTGTATATTTTAACATTTATTTAGTTAATTTTCAAAAGATTTTTTTTTAATTCTAAGCCATTCATAGAAATATGTTTAAATTTCTCTTACAGTTTCTGTCTGCTGAGCCAAAAATATTTAAATTAAATAAAGTACTACATGTCTGATCAACTGGCTATATATTTCAGTGGGCCATAAATGTTGCTGACAACATGCTAACATGGTTGAGTCTCTGTATGGGCCCTCTGAGTGAAAACATACAGAAACAGATACTTGATATTTATTCACCCGTGACCCTGAAAAACAGCATGTCCAGATATAGCTGCAGTGCATAATAGAAGGAAACAATTCCAATGGTTACAAATGGATTCAGATGTACTGTATTTGACTGTAGGCATACTGGCACATTCTAGGTAAAAGCCTCCAGCCGGTGAGGAGGAGATGGTAAATAATGGAACAAAGTAATTGCCCTCTGCAGACAATAATACCTTTAGATAAATATTTCAAAAAGGTAAATTGCAGAAGGGTTGTAAAAGGTTTTATTGTACTGATGGGATATAGTAAAAACAGACAAATAAAAAGTCAAGCAAGAAAATCCGTTCCTGTAAAGCATGAATATTTTACGTGTCCTCAGGTTAAAGGCTTGTATACTGTACAGAGAGTCTGGCCTACACCACGCTCTCCTAGGTCAATGGCCATGGAGGGAGGGAGAGGGAGAGAGAAAGTCACTGTGATAAAGGTTGGGGAAAAATGCATTGTACTGCTCAGACACACTTTGTATGAAAAGATGAATTGATCCATCCGTAAGCAGCACTTAGACCCACTCCTCTGCCCGGTCATTACAGTGGGATAAATCAATATTTAATATCCCCCTCTAACAGCCACACTGGATGATCTTAACCTCTCCTTAATCCCATTTATGTTACCTTTCCAGAATCTTCTTCATGTAAGCTCTCACTATGATAAACTTCCAAACAAGAGACTGGGAGGGGAGCTATTAAAGACCACACCATATTTATGTCAGGTGAGGCGCTTTCGTGAAATATTAATATTCTGAAACTGACCAAAGTGAAAGCTTTTATCTGGGGCGTTCAAACCTTTCTAGTTCGTTGGCTTGTATCAGCAAAAGACTCTCTCTCCTTCTCTCTCATTTCGCCGGCTGAATTACAGCCTACTGTTCTTTATTGCGGCCGAAGGATGAAGATGATGGGGCGATTCTTTTAGCTGACTTGATAAAGCGTGCCTCTCATTTCACACCGTCCTAATAGGGCCAGTGTCACTGAAACTAAGAGGTGACAATATCTCACTATGATTTGCGCGAGCCAGAGTCACGCACCAGCCCGGTTAAGGTGTCATTCAACGAGGCAATAAATGATGTTGTAATGAAAACAGAAGCATATTACCTGAGGTGATGCTTTCAATTATTGATATTAGAAGGTCTTTGCAAGAAACACACACACACGCGCAGACGAGCGTGTGTGTTGCTTAAATGACTTAAAATGCAATACAGCCATCACATTCTCCATCTGAACTTTAGCTCTCATTATTATTTGGTGTTTCATTTTTGCCTTGTCAATACCATGATCCTATTAATTTCTTAGCATTCACTTATCCTGCACACAGACACTCATCCACTCTCTCTCTTTCTCTCTCTCTCTCACACACACACACACACACTCTCTCCTCTCAGGTGGCAAATGCAGACAAAAGGTGGATTACAGGTGAGGAGTGACTGACTATTTCAAGCAGAAGATCCCTTTAGAGAAAAAAAAGAAAGGGAAAAACAGTGAAGAAGAAAAGCATTCTCCTCCTCTGACATGATTGCTTTCACATAGCTTGTCCAAAATTGAGAGGAAACAAAACTTAATCCTACAAAAGACTAAGGAGGGAGTAAAAAAAAAAAAGGCGTTCAGCTCTACCTGCTCAGGACAATGTAGCTGTAGGTGTGTCCTGCCTGTTGAAAACTGCTCTTTACAACCATTGTTCACTCACTGCTTTCACGTCATGGCACATTCGGCTGCTCGGTTGACCACAGGCCCACCTGAGTCGGGAGGCAGCCGTACCTGCTCCTATGGTTGATTCTTTAAAAAGGGTGCTTGAATACTGTTGCTAAAAGCTTCATATACCATTATCACTACAAAAAGACAAAACCAGGATGAGAAGTGAAACGTCTTCAAGTCCAGCTGCCTTTGATTCAACTTGCACTTGTAATGACTTGGTACATTTATGACAGCTATTTGTCAGTACAAAAATAATACTATGCATTGACTGATTAATGTAAAGCTGTTTTTTTTTGTGCAGGTCGGTAAAGGCTTAGTGCAGGAGAGGCTCTGTCTCTGTCCTCTCGATGGGCTGCACCAATTTATTTGCCTCACTTCAGTAAGAGCATAGTTGATTGCCACCTGCATAGACAGTGATCTCTTCCAAACACCAAATTAGAGGGAAATCAAAATAGATATTCATTGACTTTTTTACATATACATTGACCTAGTTGAGGCTGTTGGTTGAAAGTGTCAGGTGCTGAAATATTAATGAGCATCGCTCCCAGTTCCTGCCTGCTCCTCACAGCCAACTGGCAACATGGCATCAAGCTGAAGAGAGGAGGACAGCTTTTTTCTCTCCTTGATTGACTCATCGATTGAAGATATTTTTAAAGGGAATCCCTGGGAGTGTGTGCTCCTGGTACAAAGCAGCCCCATCCCATGTCAGGGGACGGAGAGGGCTGCGAGTCTGCTTTAATTGGGCAGAGACTTCAGAGTCTTCTTAACCCACACCGGGCAGCGCCATGGCCTGTCACGGCCCTCACACCAACATCAACAACACCGAGCCCTCCAAACACGCACACGCAACCATGTTGGTGCTCATTTGAATAAACACACAAGTACACACTCAACTATGCCAGCTCTTATCAATACGACCACCCTGGACACGGATTAAAGAAAAAAATATTAGCCTTAAGAATAACTGCTATATCAAAATCACCATGTTCTACTTTCTAATTTCAGTAATAGTTTCTTCCTTCCTCTGCTCACAGGGGGAGCTGCACACTCTTTGTGCTCAACTGTGGGGGGGGGGGGGGCGGTTTGCTTTCATCGTAGAAGGTCTGAATCAGGGATAAAGCAGAGACAGACTATCTGATAGTAGTACTAACCTTGTCCACTCTGCAGTTGTTGAGGCCCACTGAGCTGAGGGCAGACAGCTTGGCCTCCATGCCCTGCTGGTGATGCTGCAGCTGTTCCCTCTGGATCTGCTCCCTCATTTTCCGAGCCTCCTGGATGGCCTTCATCACCGTGTCCTGGTCCCCGAACAACGCAGTAGAGTTCAGGCTGGACAGGATATCTGTACACACACATAGTGAAGTTTGGACAGCAAAATGAGTTTGCTGGAACACACGCGGCCAAAAAAAGCAAAAATACTTCACCCAAGATCCTGACAGTGGCTTTAAGTATCAAAACAGTACCCAAACCTCGCCGTGTGGTCTCCCTGGAGGTGAGTGGCTGTAAATGTGTGTTTGGACATAGTAAATCTGTGTGTGTGTGTGTGGGATCTTGCTTGTGAAGTGGAGACACTCTGAGGTCTTACCCAGGGACGAGCCACGGCCCAGGCCTCCTCCGAGCGGGCTGGGGATGCCACCCTTACCGAGGACACTGTTGGGGCTGCTTTTACTGCCGAGGAACAGGCTTTGTGTTGGGGATGTGGGGGATTTGACCAGTTCTGTCGTCTTTGGCCGAGCAGACAGGTTGAGCGGCTGTGTTCCCTCCTCCTACGGCAGCAGAGAGAGGAGTATGAGAGAAGACAGATGTGAATAGGTGCACCCCCCAGCACAGATCTCCTCTGTTCCCTGTTAATTATAGGATCCCTGTCTTGACCCACACCTCCTCCCTGGTTCTTCCCTCCCTTTGCTTTTTTCCTCTCTCCTCTCCTCTCCTCCCCTCTCCTCTCCTCTCCTCTCCTCTCCTC
>JBBMOC010000043.1:2776487-2807301 GCA_037975185.1 Centropyge bicolor
TCTCTCTCTCTCCCTTCTTGTTTCATGTCTGTCTTCCTTTCTTCACTTCCGCTTTTTTCATTGCTCCTCCCCTCAGCGAGGGAGTAAAGAGATGATAGCCACCTCTCTCCTCTCCTCCCGTCTCCTCTCCTCTCCTCTCCTCTCCTCCCCTCTCCTCTCCTCCGTCCTTCCTTAGGAGCTGTGCCACTGTGATCTTCCTCACAGTTGCCCAGCGCCTTTGTTCACACTAATTAAAGCAGATTCTGTCTCTCTGTACATCTTCATCTGTTCTCCCTCTCCTCCTCCCTGCTCTCTGTGTCTGCACTCTGGTTCGAAGAATAAATAATGACCAGATAACGGCGGTGCCAGTGATCAAAGACAGCTGTTCCATTCATCAGATGTCGACTTACATTATCTACTTCATTAACTTGTTTTCTAATTTCATTCCTCATTTGTACATACTTGGTTTTTATCATATGCTTTGATATGCCTATTCCTAAAAAAATATAATTTGTGAAAAATCCTAAATAGTGTAGTTCTGAGATGAGGTCATGGAAGGATGCATGTGCGGTTGGTGCTGTGTTTGCCGGTCTGGGTGCAACCTTTACAACAGTTACTGATATGAGATGAAGAGTGCTATTGTACAAGTTGCCGCCCTCAGCAACTTGTCCACTGGGACCAAACATTATTTTCTCTGTGGGTACCTACAGACAAATAATGGGAGGTGTAGACCAGGTAGTTTAGAGCTGTCTCATTAGCTTAAAATGGATTAAGACCTGGGTCTCTTAAGGCAAAGAAAAATGAATGGAAAACCAAAGTTAAGTAACATATATGAGTTACCATCAGCAATGCAAAGTTGACAATAGCTGTGCTACTCAGTTTTAATGTTTTCCTCATATTAAACTGTTCAAATAATAATAATAAAAAAAACGCATTTTAATTGAAGTATAAAATTATTGGAAATCAATCCATTAGATATTCGGTCACATTAAATGACACTGTATAAATCGCCCTGTGTCGACGGCAGTCTTTTAAATCAGATTAGGCCGTGGTGTGGTTAACAGTCTTTTTCAAAGCCCAAGTGTCTCCTTGTCCAAACATATGGCTCAAGCATACACTGCCCCAAGGCCTTGTTATTGCTGTGCCAATAACAGTTTGTCATGCAGTGAAGCTGAAAGCAGACAAACAAAACTAAAGGCAATCTGATTCCATTGGACTGAGGATACAGATGGGAGGATGCCAGGGTATGTTTGCCTTCCATTTATGTATGATTTATTTCATTGAAAGGCCTTAATTTTGTGATATTTGGCCATATCTGAACTATTTTGACAAGAATTAGTGTTGTATTAATGTTGGCCTAACTGGCATCCGTCTAGTCTGATGGCATGAATGTGATGAAATGACAGTGTTGAGTCAGTTAAATGACAATCTTTCAGTGGAAATCCCAGGAGGCAGGAGACCTGAAGGATTGTGTGTGTGTGTGTGGAGAGGAAGCCAGAGTGGCTTCCTACCATTTCAAGACATGATTTATGATCTTTCTCCATTGTGATATTATTAAGCTAAACTACTCCAAATGGGCATATGTTTCTGATTATAGCCTTAGTGAGTGGGGATGATGTATATGGCCTTTCCTCTGCATGGAGGTCTAGTGGAGTCATGCCATACAGCAGCAGAAACACACATCCTGCATTTGGGTTTTGTTTACAAGGTAAAAAAAAAAAAAAAAAAAAAGTCGTCAATCCTGCCATTTGCTTCACTTTTGTCAGCATTTGTATAGCGCTGTTGTAATGGTTTTTATTCCATTTCAGTTACAAAAAAAGAAAAAGAAAAAAAAATCCTTTTCATTGTGAAAAAAAAAAAAAATTAGAAACCATGTGTTCCACAAATTACTGGCTTGGAGCAGCCATAGCCATAGCAACTATGTCCACAGAGTTCTGGTTAAGAGAGAGAGAGGGCCTTGTTAAAGCCCCACAGATTGATGGCCTGTTACAGGCTGTAACACTGAAGCAGTGAACAGTGTAGATGCTATTTTATTCAGACAACAACAACTAGGCTCGTTTAGGTCAAGCACCACTCAAGGCCTAGGATGGTGGGTGGGCAGGTTAAAGGAGTTAAGGGTTGTACCTTGACTTGAGTGATGGGGCTGGAGGAACTCTTGTCATTCTTCAGAGAGGAGGGAGAGATGGGCCCACTAGTATTGAGGGGCTGGGGGAGTGGAGGCATCTTGGCTCCAGGAGAGACCTGCATGCTGGCAAGCTGGGCGGCATACAGTTGCTGTAGGGAGGTGGAGAAACCCGCAAGGCGTTAACATCCAAATCCAGCAAACATTCAAAGTTTTATATTCTGTCTTTTCCTCTCTCTCTGCTTCTGTGTCTGCCTTCATCTCCCCCTCTCTCTCTCTTTTACGTCTTTCCTCTCTTTCCATGAGGCTGGCAGAGAACCTCCATCAAAGGTCTTAACTGTATTTCAAAGGCTGAACCCGGAGAGAGACAGCAGTCTTAAAAACCACACAGAGATGGCTTTCATTCAAAATACTCGGAGCCCCTATTTTCCACTCATCACAGAGAAAAGTTTGCCGACTGGATGCAAGTGTGTTAGCAAAGAGCTCTCATTTCTCTAGATCTACACAGCTTCCTATTGAAGTTTCTGGCCTGTGATTTGTCTCCATGCAGCCATGTGAGACTGTCCCATTCCACAATGTTAGAAACCCAACCTCAGTTGGATTGCCATCACAGAATATGTTAAACACAAGCATTATTAAGGCTTAGAAACCTGCACAAAGAACATTGATGTAATCACCGTTATTTTCTTTGGCATTAAATCAGTGAGATGTCCAACCGTCGGTGACATTACCACACAAGAGGGTGGTTCAAATGACTGGCGAAGCACTCGATCACAGTTGAGTCTGTAACGGGGTTGAACTCTGAAAGCTCAATTTACATTTCCACCACTGGGCTGATTATGTGGCATATACTAGAAAGGGTGGTTAAAGATGCTGATATGAGAGTTTGGAAATATGTTTTAAAAACCTGGTGAACCACAGACTGCTAATTGTCTGTTGGATCAGATTTCTGACAGTAATTCATCCTCTATCCTGGATAAAGTTACTATTTAATGTTTTGACACTGACTTTTGTGCCTATTTTTTATATCATTAAAACCTGAAACAAACCAGACTTATTTGATTTGATGATGTTTTTTCTTTTGTGCTTGTTTTCCAGCGCCTACAGAGCCCAGCACTCCCGCACTGCTGCGACTTCTTCCCGCCCTGGGTCTGTATTGATTGGCCACCAGGTAAGTGATGAAATTGCCTTTTGTCTCCTGCTGCAAATGGCAGGGGTCTGTCAAATAGAGCTACTGTCTGAGAAATAGTGTTACTCCATGTAGCCTTGGACCTCACTTCATCAGACAGATAGCACCCCTTCACTCCCCCACTGGCCTGCTGTCCTCCGACCAGGTAAACCTTCTGCTTCGCTGTGTTATTCAGTCAGATGGTGCTGTCAGGGAGAATCTAATTTCACTTCCTCTGTCCAATCAGCAAACCCTGTCTCATTTCCTGGTTTGACTGCTCACATACAGACTGCATTTGTGTGGATGGAGGAAAAAGTGACCCGGCCCCTGTGGTCTCACCTTCAGCAGTGTAAATGCAGACCAAAGCCAAACAAAGCACTTTATGTCCACGCACATATCTCCACATATAAACACGTATGTGCTCCTGTAAGAAACTTTATCGCTGCCACATAAGCGGCAGTACAAAAGGTCCTTTCTTCCAGGGGACCTGAGGATAACAACAGCACATGGGCAGCGGAAATGACAGACTGATTATGTTCCCACAATGATAGCACTGCCCCCACCTCCCTCACAAACAGCCTTTTGTCTCCGACGGGAATGGACACAGGAGCAGACTCCACTCTGTTTTCTTCTCATCTGAGCTAGACTTAGTTAATGTCAGTGGTAAAGGCGCTCTGTGTGTCTGTGTGTCAGGGGGGTGAGGCGGAGAGACGGGGCAGTCTCCATTCACTGCCTGTCACTCCAGGCTACACACACGTCTTAGTCGAGGAGCGGAAGCTGAGTCTGTTGGACAGATGTTTGCTAACAGGCCTGTCGACGGGCACGTCCCTGACCTTGAGTGAGAAGAATTTTATTGTCCCGGAAAAACAGCACAATTAGACTTTGCCTCAAATTAGACGCAGTCAGGGTGCCCCTTTTCAGCACTGATTAGCAGGTCAGTGCCATTGGGTTGAGAAACGGTGGTTACCCTTGTATCCAGAGTATCCCTGCCTCCAAGAGCCAAAGAACAATAAATACAATCAGGGGCAAAGACAGATGAAAGGTGTGTTAACCCACCACACACTGCTCAAGGACACATATGAAATATCTCAGCGCTCAAAGTGTGTAGCCTGAATATGTCTCAATCGAAGACAGTATTTTTGCAGTGGATTACAAGAGAAGTTAGAAATGAGGACATCATGAAACAGGAAGTTGTCAGTAATACAAGCACAGTGGTACCAAAGACTGAGGGATGAGGCATCCTCCCAGGCTGGTCTCCCTAACTGGAGGACATCTGCCTGCATCCCCTACTCTCACACCTTCTACTTGCAAGGTGGGGCCAGCAAAAGGTTCATGCTATTGAGGGTCAACCTGAAAGTCAGTACTGTATCTCTGCGGGGTATTGGAGGAGCGGGCAAAAGCCTGAGTGGACCTCGGGACACTTATGTTTCCCTTTTCTCTTCCTTTTAGTTGTTTTGCTTTGTAACCTTTCTATACATTCATTCTCAAACTATACTGAACATAATAGCTAATGCAACGTGGGTGGCAAAGATCAAATATGTGTATTTTTTTCTTAGCTCGAAGGACATTTTCCATTATTATGTGTGTGCCTGTGTAACCTAAAAATATCACAACACAGTATGTGCTCATTTTTTTGTGCCGTTTAAGGTTTTTCCTAAAAACACTGCTATTTTGCAGAAACAACACACATAAATGGGGAGACACACACACACAAAATGTAAGGTCTTCCTTCTGACCCCATCATTCCCTGTTTCCCAGTAGAGCGGAGCAGATCTCAGCAAGCATGGATTCAAAGTGAGTGCAGCACGCCCAAGGTCAGCCTGTTAGCCTCTGGTAATTAAAAACAAGCCCTCTGGAGGCAGCAGAGGTTAAACAGGGAGGTTCACTTTTCTGTCTGCGACATTAAACTGAGATTACACACTCTGCTGATGATGTTAGACATCTCAGTAGTAGGATGTGCAATTAAGACGAGCAGCCTCTGTTTATTTAGTAAAACGACAAAGCTCAGACTACAGCTCAATATACAATATAATCGATTATGAGAAAAACATTTTTTTAGTTTGACTTTGACTCCTTGACAAACACTGAAGCGCATGTCTTGTTTGTGTAAAGAGAAGAAATCCTTCTGTGGAAAAATAAATCTACATCTTGTTTTTCTTTTAAGAAAGGCAGAGTCGCAGCATGGCAACATGTGCTGGAACATACAGTGGCAGATATTTGTCTGCCAGCATTGATGGTGCATTGCACATTTGCAACTACAGCCTGCAAAAATATAAAAATAAAAACAAATTGCCTTAAAATTGTAATAATCTGTAATACCAATGAAAGTCCTTTAGGTTTTCCATGAGGTGAGCGTGACCTGATGACTCTCGTAATCGTGCTCTTTGTGTGCAAGTGTGTCTGTCTGTCTGTCAATGTCTCATTCACCTCTGCCTGGCCTGGGTGCTGAGCACTGGGCTGGATATGAGGGCATTAACTGTGCTTCAGTGCACCACGCCATTTAAAAAGCAGCACAGCGCCAGCCCTGTTTGCCACAAGGCTTGTACAGGCTCATTGCCCAGGGCGACCAGGCAGGCTGACCCAGGCTAGGCCCAGATGTCAGGAGTGGAGGAAGGCGTCCTGGTGCACTGTGCCGATGCTTTCCAGTATGGCCCAACATCTGTCTCATCTGCTGGCACCCAACCTGCTCCGCTCCAACCCCTCCTCTGCCTACTTCACATCTACACTATATATATTTAAGTTCTTCTCGATCAGTTTCTCTCTCTGGCACAGACACACACAAACGCAGCCCGTCTTGTGTGAGTGTGTGTGTGGGGGTTCTCCAGGCCCAGGGGCCCCAGAGCCAGCCCTCCCATTCAGTGCAGCTCACTGCATTATCCACTCTATCTGTCCATCTGTCCCTCTGTTCGCCACTGCCTCTATCCAGCTGCTCACCTAGCCGTCCTATTAGCCAGCCTTCCACACACAGCTAGCGTTGCTGCACTGCTCTGGGTTACCTTCAAAGACCCAGCTCCTCTGCTCATAAACACAGAAACAGCTGCTCTCTACAGTATGTCTGTTCTCTCTTTCCTCCCCCTCCTCCTCTCTCTCTCTCTTTCAAAGTCAAAAGTGCTTCACTTGTTAATGATGGAAGCCGTTTCTTCACATCTGTACTACACAGGCTTTTACATCCAAACAAAAGATAATGTGTGGTTTGCTGCTCTCCCACTTTCTTCCTGTTTGTCCCTGACTGTGTAACACTCTTTCTTATCACTCCAGTCGTCTAAGCCTCTGAGTACTCCTTCAGATGTGTCTGTCTGCTTGAGGTCCGGGTTTGTCGCTGAACATGTGGGCTGCTTTTCATCTTTATAGTGGGAGCATGAGCCGAGGCTGGGCCCAGGTTTATCGTGTGCCTAGAGAGATGCCATAGCGAATGCGGCGGATGATAATTGCGGCGTTGAGTCTTAACTCAAGCAGCCCGACTTCCAGTACTGTAAAGCATGCGGATGTGATGGGCCTGGACAATTCAGAGAGAAAGGGAGGAAGAGTAACACAGGGGCGGAATGAGAGGAGGAAAAACGAGGATGGGAGTAATTTGAAGAGAGAAATACACAAACTAAGACAGAGATGGCTCAAGATGTGGATGGGAAATTGGAAAGGCAAGACAGTGAGACAGAGACGGCAAGAGATAGAAAATGGGCCTTTGACTGAGTGAAAGCAGAGGGTTTTTATTTGTTTAGACCTTACAGTGATGCTGCATACAGAGAACCCAGATGTTCTGTTTTATCCAATAATGCTTTCTTTAAAATGGCTTAAACCCCAAAGTCTGCTTCCAATGATAGAAAGCAGGACTTTCTCAAAGGCCCTCCTTCTGTTCCATGGTTCTGTAAAAAGGACGGGTGATATATATTAAGTTCATATTGGCCTTAAGTAAATTGTTTTTCACTTGGGAAGTGACGCAAGGTATAGTGTACAAACAAAATTAAGCGCTGTCCCCAAATAGAAATTTCTTTTGTGGAATTAGGGAAATTCCCTTCTTGTCTCTTCACTCAATTGAATATAGTAGGTGTCCGGACAGATTGGGCCACAATCTGAGCACAATTTCCTCTGTTCGCTGAGAGGTGTCAGTTGTAATCAGGGAAGGACAGGCAGGGATGGAGCCATTGTTTCCTGCTGGTCCTGGGCTCATCCCGGCCCTGTGTGGGCACTAATGAAGAGGGGCATGTCGCGCTGGGATAGTTTACCCGCCTCCCCTCCTGTGAGTTGAGGACGAGAGCCAATCTGTCAGGAAAACATTGAGTGAAATTGCCCTGTGGTACAGCATTGCCCGGTGACAGCCACTTGCAGACTGCCAGCCGCCAGAGTGATGCTACCACCCTGTATTGACAAGCAAATTACAGTCTCCAACATTCAAACGCATCCTGGAAGATTCATTTACATCCATCAGCTCTAAGCCTTTGTTACCTTGTTGGGTTTTCTTCTCTTAGAGAGAAAGGGCAGGGAATGTAGGGGGGGTGATCCCAGACTGTTATGACAGAAGAGATTGTGAAGAGGCTGTGTGGCCAACATTAAGACTGACGGAGCGGCTTGCCTCTCTGACTGGATGGCTGATCACATTACCTCTGCAGCATTGTGGGAATTAATTCTTCCAATAAGATAATTTTTAAGGTTCATATATTGCACAATCTAAACTGAGCAAATTGGTGAAAATTACACCTTGCCATGCAGCTGACAGGAAGAGATATTTTAATTGGGGGGCAGCCTATTCAGCCATGTGTGTGTGGGACTTTGTATGTGTGTGTGTGAGGAAAATGAAGAATGAGCTTGGAGGTGATACTAGAGAAGCTCAGAGCAGTTTAAGGGGTTAGTGGAGTATTGTGCTGGATGATACATGAAGAATAAACTCAGTATTATAATAGTAATAAATAATATTTGCAGGGGAGCCTTATTTTATTTTAATCATTTTTTGCCAAATAATCTTAGCAGTGACATTTTAATTACAAGTTGTGTGTCTGTAACACCGGACATCATGTGTTCATTTCAAAGTAGCTGTCGTGTTTTTTACTGCCTGAGCCCTGAGACACATCTGGAGTGCAGCCACAGGTACTTCTCTGCACTAATTACCAGACAGTGTCCTCTTTTCATATTGTGCTCGCCTCTTGTGATTTTTGTTTATGAGGAGAACATTTTTTCTGCTTCTTTTGTACCCATGAGCCCTCTCTCCCTCTCCAACACACACGCACCCACATATTGGAGTATACTTTTCAATAGTTTAATTTTGAAGAAGAAGGACGCTGCTGGTGCTATTATTGCTCTAAAAGGGAGGTGACTACTCCAACTTAATTCCATGTCTGGCTTGATATGATGTTTTTAATCATAGCTGGCTCCCAGTGCTTTGTAGAGGAAGTGGTGGCAGTCACATGGTTTGTTGATCCCAGCTATGTAGAAAAGGGCATGTTTGACTTGCCTTGCTGTTTTAAGGGGAGTCTCTGTGCAGGGTAAATAGCAGCCAGCGGGCAGAATATGTGACAGGCTGACAGACTTCAATTAATGGAAAATGCACCTCTTTTTGTTTACTGTGTTCTGTAAAGGTCAGCCAAGTCATGGTCTTGGAGGCACTGTTTTTGCCCATTCCCAGGGTTAGATACATAATCAGAATTAATCACTCTAGACTCGTCTCCCCTCCTCACCCCAACCTTCAGATATATGACTGTCTCATCTGACCTCATACATCACTATAAATAGACTCGGTGTGCCTGTCTGAGCTACCACTCCTTTCTAATAGACATCTCCATGATTCCCAAACAAAGCCGCACAGAGACATGTTCACTTAAGCAGACTCCATTTTTTCCTCTCACGGACATATGTCTTCAGACACGAGTAGACTCATTTAACACCTCGCATGCTCCTGATAGCTCTTGTCTTGGCTGCACAATGACACAGCTCTTTGGAGCCAGCTGCGTGCATTGTTCCAACTTGCCAAGGCTCGTTAACACTGACAGTCGTAGCCTCGGAAGGACAAATGCCACATACTGGATATCAGTGTGCAAAGAGTTCCTCCTCAGTCTTGAGCTCCCTTTGTTTAATCTTGACACGCTTTTTTTTTTCTTTCTGCTGTTGAGCCTCACATGTTGAAGCTTTCAGTAACTTTTCGCTGTTGTTGACAAAGCAGCCGCAGCCACTTAACCATATGTTAGGAGAGGTGCTTTTTAATCCTTTGTTTCCTCCTTTTGTTTCCAAAGAACAGTACTGATTTCTAGTTTCAAACAGACTTAAGCTCTACAATTACTCAGAACTGCAAAGGAAACTGATAATTAGAGAAGCAACGAGCGGCCCTGCAGCTGAACAGATATGCTCGGGATTCAGATTCCACTTGGATGTTTTTGTTGCGTAAAGGAGAGTCAGTAAAAAGTTAGGAAAGGAATCATTATCACCAATTTGGAAACAGAGATCAGGCACGGGCTGAGAGAAGCCATAGTAACAGTAGTATTCATAATAGTAACAGCTTGAAGGATAGAAGGCAGATAATCATCTATATTAAACATTATGGCTCCAGGTTAAGCCCTGACCTGGGTTCAGCCTTTTTAAATGCTGTGTGAGAAAAGTCCTGGAGGAGCCTGTAGGGCTTGGAGCCTATCCCAGCATTTTCTGAGCCTCAAAAGCCCGATTCAGCCTCACTTTGTATAACACACCGTGAGTGTGCTTTCACTACACACACACATTGTCTATTCTCTCTTATATGTTTTCCTCACAGATATGAAATAAATATTGCAGTGGTTCCACTGGATCAAAGCAATAGGAAGAAGAGTCCTTGCTTACACAGTCAATTGTCTTCTGATAAATTCACTGGCAGGCGATTAAGGCAACCAAAGTGATTCTCATTCCCTCTAATAACTATTATCTTCCTAACTCCTCTGTCTGGCAGAGCGAGTGGGGATAAATCCTCTATAAAACAGGATAAATTACATATGTAAGGTGATAAGCGTGTGTGAGCTGGGGGCCTCCAGGATTATTTAGTGTGCAGCTCATTACTTAGCGTACAGCTGCTTAGCCATCCTTCCTGCCCTGGGCTTGGCGGCTGTCCCTAGCATTCTTTGTCATAGAACTGTACATACCTGAAGCTGGAGGGGGCTGAGTCCTGACGCTGCTGCAGCTGCCATTGTGGATGGAATGAACTGCACCGGGTAGTTATCACCTGTCAGAGACGGGGAGAGAGAGACGACAATGCATACAGGTTCAGACAATGAGCCGGGCCCGCAACGACCAGGCAAGTGCCAACACAGACCCCGGGCCCTCCACTACTTTGCCACAGCAATGTGGCACATTGCAACGAGCCCTCGGCTTCAAGCCCAAACATCTGCATTAACAAAAGGCTAAGCTGGCTTGACTGGAGCAGGATTACTGAGGAACGTTTCACACCATTCCCTCCTTCCTCCACCTGCACAGCCCCCCTCCTGGAAAATACCACGATAATAACTACGACATAGGTTAACAAGTTAGGAGTTCTTTCAAGGCGTATTCTGTTAAATAAGTATGTAAATGTAAAAAGATATCTCCCCAGCTATTCAGCGAGCGATTATGTAAAAGCACCAGCATGTTCTCTCAGGCAGTTCATACAGCTGTAGACATGTCTGGCTTGTGTTCAACACCACATTGTTTGTTTCTGAGTGATAGCTTTGGCAGCAGTGTGAAAGCACTTGTATGCGAACTGGTTAGAACAAGTGTGCAGTCACAATAACAAGGTTAAAAAACCCCACACATTCTTATCTCGCACATCACTGTGATCAAGCAGGGAAGAATTGGTCTCCAAATAGCAGCGCTATTCATTACCATCCACTACTGTTGGCCTGCCATCAGCACGTTTGTCAGACAGGGATATAAAAACGACTGCTGTATGAGCGATATCCAGGGGGGGGGGGGTATAACTGAGTACCACACACTCAGCCTGGTGTGTTGAGACTGACAGGAGAGCCCGGTGAGACGGGGTGGCCCGGCGCTCGTCCAGGGGAGCTTGGTTTGAAGCATGTGTCTGGAGGAGAGGAGGTGGGCTGCACAGTGGGAGTGGGGAGGGGTGGTTGGCCTTCGCTCAGACCCCACTTCTGCCTGTCACTTCTTCTCACAAACATATGGAGCCATTAAGCCACAGACAAGGTAAATGTATATACCTTCTCTTTCACTTTGCCCTCGCCCGCTCGCCTCACTTTGCAATCTTGTACAGCACAGCACAATGTGATGCAGGCCATGGAAATTCAATCCCCATTTAGTAGCAAATAAAATCACGCAGCAGAAGTGGTTTCAAATAGCGCTGGGTTGGATGTGCGGGGGTGCGCTGTGGTTATTTCTACACCTCCTCTTTTTGGTATCGCTTTCCCTCTGTCTCCCTCGCTCTGTGCTGTCAGTGACGTAGGATTTGGAAATAATGAATGGCTGGATGTCTTTAGATGTCATGTGAAACCTGGAGAGGGTCATGTGCTAAGTGAGCACACCACGACCGCCGGGGGGTCTCCAGCTCCAAGGTCTGGGTCTGGGGTGCACACAGTCTGTGTCGAGGCTCCAGACTCCAGCAGAATGGGCGCCGTGCCAGTTTAACGTCACCGGTGAAAGGGAATTACGTTTAAGTTTTTGACTGAGGGTTTTTTTAACTGGTCTCATGCCCAGAGCTTGGACTCTGAATGCTGTGTGTGTGTGTGTGTGTGTGGGGGGGGGGGGGTTAGTGCAGGTGACGCCATGGTCAGTACAGGCTATAATTCCCTGCTCATGTGTTGCCATAAAATACAAGTCATAGCTCTGCTGAGGGTTGACAGATGGAGCTGAAACTTTTCTCAGACCAGATCAAATGAACGAACCCTCAAACTTGATCTTCTCTTTTCACTGGCTTTTAAATTTTATTGAATCACAAAAGCTGTTCATAGAAAAACGGGCTTAAATGAAAATAAATACACAGGTATGTCATTTCATATTTTAGAGATTTCAGTCTCAAGTATATCTGATGAGGCAGCACAGTAGAAAACATTGAATTACCAAGCTGAATTTGAGTAAAAAAAAAACATGTCCAACTTCAATGAACAAACATCAGAGAATCAGCTTAAGTGTGACAACGAAAAGATTTAAAATAAAATGGCACGAGGATAGTGTCAACGCTCAGCAGGAGGTCTATTAGGACGACTGGCAGAGGAACCCAAGGACTATGGGGTCATTCTGCAGCTCCATTAGAGGCACATCAGACTGAAGGCAAGTCAGGGAAGTCCAACTTGTGTCTATTTGTTTAAAAGATGACTTGTGCATTTCCATGACTGTGCTTGCCTACCATGCAACACCAGGCCATTGAGCACAGCCAGCGGATGGTGTGATGACTTACCACCATGGTGCCAGAATGACTCTTTTACCATGCGAGCACCACGGGGCCGGGGGTCATAAGAAGTGGTCCCTGGGAGCTGTCTCATAATGACAACATCAGATTAGCGTGCCTTAGTCTTGGAAGTAAATGCTTGGCCACTCACTTCATGGAGAAAAGACGCGGCAGCATCCTGTATACCCTGCAGGTGGTGGTGATAACATTGTACTCTCTGGATATATTGTGTATATTGTGTTGGACGGGAGGAAATAATAGAGGTTTTGAAATACGTACCTCTCCTGACTACAAGAGTCATTTTCAGACCCCCTTTGCTATTTCTTCATGAACTCATGAATTATGCAGGAAGCATGCACATGGCGACCCCTGACCATGATTCCATAATAGCTCCTGTTATTTGAACTAAAACATTTTCCGTGTCAAACCTATTGCAGAAAGCACACTGGTAAAAGACTCCCCCTCAGGCACTTTGTTTAAGCTGTCATGGCTCCATAGTTCCAAAATAGCTGACTTTCTTTTTCATCCTGCGGTTTTATAGTTAATTCATTAACTGCACGACCACACCTTTTAATGTTGTGCTGCGAACCTGCTGACTTCCCAGTGTTTCTTTTTCCATTTTCGGTCCTTCTTTCTTGTTCTGGTACTGTTTTAAAACAGACAAGAGGACTTTCTTTTTCTGGCTGACTCATAAATCCTTTTCCCTTTGGCAGCAAGGTTTTCATCGACACAACACTGTCTCTTTCTATTTGCATGTGTGGGAGAGAAAATAGGAATACTTTTTTTTTTTTAAGTAAAAATTGAGTTTAATTTAATAGAATAAGTAATAAACACGTCTAAAAATTGCTTGGCCCTGGGAGCCAGTAGGCCATGTGAGGTGAAAAGCTTAGAGGAGAGCCATTTAGGCCGTGGATATTTTTTTGTTATACGAGTCCAGTAAAAATGTGGTGGCACATCTTGAATTTTCACCAAGATATGAGGGTGAACAAGGTTATTGCTTTGGCAGTGCATCGGTCAACATGTCCCAACAATTTTTCCAAAAACATTTTTTTTATTTTCTTTTGCTGGCTGAGGAAGGTTTCTCTTTTACTCAGTTCAGCAGACACAGGGAGACAAAGGAACATGCTGTTACAGGAAATGAAAAGAGTTTAACATGCAGGAAACCTGTTCCCTATATCACCTGCCAACTATGCACCTTCTAATTGTCTTTTAATTACTGAATTTCACTATCAAAATTTGACAGTAAAACCCCTCTTTTACTGTAAAAGGGGGGGTTTCTTTTCAGGGGTGTAACAATAGGAAGACTTTTCATGCAGGTTTTATCTCCTGTGTTATTGGATCTCTAACAGTGGATACTCAAAAAACAATTGCAGCTTGTACACTCCTGAGAGATTTTTCTTTCATATTGAGGACATGTTTACATTCCTCTTCTTCTCTACCCATATCTATTGTTCCACGTGGACTAGAACACTCCCAGGTCTTGGTCTCAGAACAGAGCATGCCAGTGTGAATCAAGCATTTGTTTGTTGCTGCCCATTTGTTACGCAACTTTAAGACTAAAATCACAATCATGTATAAAAGTGTAAGGGAAAAGACACAGCAAGCAGAAGGAAGGAGGGGGACAAAATGAAGACTTAAGTTGCAAGCATACCTGGCTTATAAGACATTCCCGGAGGGAAGAGAAAGCCTTGCTGGGCGGCGGCGGCTGCTGCCAGAGTGCGTTGGTCGTGTGGAAAAATGGGGATCATGAGCGGAGGCATGTGACCCTGGACCTGCTGAACAGATAGGGAGCGGAGATCAGAGAGAGGCCTAAGCATAGTCATGATACACAGAAACACAGAGCCCACTCGGGGGGCGGGGGGCAGATCACAGCTCTTCCTAACGCGTGCTGACAGGGGGCTCCGCGGCAATGACGGCCCTCGTGTGCTCACACAATACCTGGCCGAGCTATGCCCACACTTAATCCAAAGCACAATTTCACCTCGGTACATCAAAGGCCCCGCATATGCACATTGTTCAGCATGGGTTAGAGGAGGCGACATGCAGGACAGAGAGCAGAGAGCCTCAGTCTAGGTCTGTGCGGCTTGTTGAAAGAAGCGTGTTGCTGTTGCGGTGGATGTTAACATGTTAGCAAGAGGAATAGATCGGCACGTACTGTAACTGCATGAACGCACACACTCACTCAAGCAAAGATCAACTGCTCACATAATCTTGGATGATCATTTATTTAGATGATAAAAGCCTAAAGACAATCCGGTAATTTACTACGAGTGTTTTCAGCAGAGGGAAAATAGCACTCAGATGAAAAGTACTTGCTGTATTTCATTTTAATGTCATTCTCTGATTGTCTGTTCCACTCACATATTAACCTTCACCATCCAGTCTGCTGCTGACTTGCCTACTGGGAATATCAGCTCAAACTCCCTGCATGTGTGTGTCAAGGGTGGGTGAGTAGCTTATGTCTCAAAAGTGGTGTGTGGGGGTTTTGCGCACATGTTGCAAGGTCCAATCTTACTGTCATCCTCTGCTTCCTGAAACTATGTGATGGGGAGCAGCCTGGCTACCATGGGCCTGCGAGGGTTAATCTAGCACTGAGCCAGGCCACCTCTGGGGAACCTGCCTGGAAAATGGGTTAATAAAGGTCATCCCCCAAAATAAACACTTTACAGAATGTTTCTCCATTCATCCCTCCTTAAAATCAACTCGCAATAAAACGGGTCTGGGTGCAATTACTGCCGCTGCATTGGGGCATGAAATCAACCTGCTCTGAGCAATGACTTTCCCCCCCTGTTCTGGCTGAGGTCTGCTATGATCTCCACTTTTTCAGCCCGTGCTTCTCCCCCTGTAGACCCTTTACCGGAGTGGTCGCACCCAGGTTCTCTCACAGCTAGCTCGCTAAACCTACTTAAAACTACTTTATTGATCTGTGCAGAGGTGCAGAGCTAGACTGAAAACTACATAAGTAGAACCATTTTATGTCTACTGAGCTTTTATAGAAGTGCAAGTGCAGAAAGTGCATTATAGAAGAATAGAAAAGTATGTAATTCTTCCAAAAGTAATTCTGTAAAATGTGCTGTAGCTGAAGAAAAATAAATGGCCAAGGAGACTGCGACAAATGACCTTAAATAAAACATTGCTTTATAGGGATTGGCGTTCCAAGTTTCCAGGCTGAATGCATGAAAGATGGATCTTGGCCTTGCATGTATGGAACATATGGAAAAACACAATAATTAATGTCACAACATGAGGTAGGGCCAGTGACAGGCGGGGGGGACGGGACACAGGGGAACACAGCTTTTCTCTGTCTGTGTATTTGGACTGTAAAACCAGATGGAGTCTGTTGCTGAATGTGGATGTAGTCACAGGGCAGAAAAGGGCTCCCTCAAGTCCACATCCCTCCAAGTGTGTTACAAGTGTGTTGCATGGGAGTTCATACATTTTTGTGAATTAACTAACATGCGTCAGCAGTAAATTCAAAGTTATGTCATTTTTTCCCGACCTAAATAACATTTTTGACCGTCAAATATTTTAGCTAAATAGAAAAAACAAAAACATGTCTCACTCTATATTCTCAGAGGTGATGATCTTTGACTTTTGAGTAAGCTCTCGGTCTATATTTCCTCTTGCTTGGAAATTCTCATGGCCCCAAACCCTCTTCTGGAAGAGACTGCTGTACATATAACCTTAACCTTATTGGCCTAATGTAAAGGGCACCCATGAACATAATTAGGATCATCCTTTTCAAATAATACCAGCAAATCAAACTGAGCTACAACTGCTTCTCATAATGCTACACAATAAAAAAGAATTTAATTGTTTCTACCTTTTACACAATTTGCTTTTTGAAAAGAAAAATTATTGCTTGATTATATTCATTATAATATATCTAAATTGTACAAGAGATTCATACTGATTATACACTTTATATATACTGAGAGACATCAGCAAAAGGCATCAGACACTTGGACGTATTTTTCTCCGGCACTAAATGTAAATGATATAATTTCATCTGGGATATCAGCTTTTATTACTATTATTATTTTAAAATATGGAGCAGAATATACAAGATTCACTGAGGCAAGACAGAGTGTGAACGTGCGTTGAAGGGGAAATAAATGCACTGAGTTAGAATGGCTGTGATTTGCAGTAATGAGCTCCACGCATTAAAGTTTAATTTACGGCAACTAATGTCAGAGAAAGGCAAATCAAATTTTGAGGAGCTTCAAGGTGGCAACAAATAGTGGAGGTTAGTTGAGCTGTCAATTAACAGCTGGCACAGTGGCTGAACACACAACACACAACATTTTCACCAGGGTGTTTTTTTTTTTTAATTTGACTGTTAAACGTAGAAAAAAAACAAATATATTTTGTAAAATACAGAGAAAGAAATGGTGTATGTCCTGTATGTCTGCCTTCCTCTCTCCTTATGTAGCTACAAACCCAGCCTCCTCCCTTTAAGAGTTACCCTCAAGTTCATCTATGTATGGGCTGAGTGCCCAGAATATTTCTATTGCCAAGATGATCTTGAGGAGTTGGAGAATGAAGTGGAGCAGATGTGAGCGGGGCACTTGGGCAGCGTCCTCCCTTCTCCTCGTAAATACAGCGGCATTGTTGTGCTGGCACTGCTCTTCCTTTGTCTTAGCGCTGCTAAGTACTGGATAATGTCATTTCACACCATCTGCCCCCAGGCTTCATTAAAGATACATGAATGGGCTATCTTATGAGGAACAGGTGCTATTGTTTGTCCCTCAAGACCCAGCACTAAGGATCTGACTCGGAATACTTGAAGAGGAGCATCTGTAGTGATCAGTCAGACAGACTTGGCCGAGGCCCCCGTCTCTGCCAGCAAGCACTCCAACAGAGGTTTCTGGGGGAACTCAGCCGCCTTGCAACATGTATCATCAATTCAGATGACCTGATGAAGTCTGTATCAGGCCAGCACGCAATCTGTTTCCCTCTCAAGGAGACGCTGGTATTTGATAAATAGAGCCAACTTGCTGTTTTACTGTGAGCCTGATACCATATAGATACCATAGATTCTGAAAGAGCTAATTAGGTTTATTTTAGTCTTTGTTAAAAATTACAGGACAACCTTTTTATTATTTTTACTAATTACACTTCAGTTCAACCTTTGTCTTCTTGTACTACATCTTTTCATGTTTGCCAAATTTAAACCTCTTAGTTTTGAATCATTGTATTTTATTGAGAGAGGCTTTATTCATCCTTTTTTAATTGGTCATTCATATCAGCACATATAAATTTAAACAAGAAAGCACTTATAGCAGCTCGACTGACTGTACGATGGTTTACAACTGCAGCCCATCCCGGAGTCAGACGGCTCACACTGACTCTCATCTCTGATGTGTAAATACGTGAGGTGTAAAAGACGGGGTAGACTTGAAAGGGCTCCCTTTATATCTCCCTGCGCTTACACATGCAATATGCACACACACATACACACACATTTGCTTAGGTGACTTTTGGGGACATTACATAGACTTACATTCATTTCCTGGAGACTTACCCTAAACACTACTTGCCTGACTCTAACTCCTAAATTAACCACTGACTCAAAAATCAACTGTTTTCCAATTGGGGACGCAGCTTTTGTCCCCACTTGCAGCAGCTGTTTGTGTCATGATCCCTGGGAACGCTCCACTGACATTTCCTAACCCCTTACCCTAACTCTAACCTATGTCGTCACGGTGACAGGAAGTTCTTGTTGGTTGGTGCAAAATGAGGTTAAAGTTCTCACGGGAATATAAAAACAAAACACATTTTTTGATTTAATTTTAATCCTAATTCTTCCTTTAATATTCCTCCACATAATACTCAACATATTTAAATGAAATATACACATATAAAAAAACGAACAGGCTGTGAGATTAAGACAATCTTTCCCAGACAATAAAAAAGACAAAAATATGTCTGCAGACTTCTGTGAAGCTCATTTAACTATAACGTATTTGTTCCGATGAGAAAAGTGAATGGTTTTGTTTTTGTCGACGTGTGAGCATCCACCTACAACACGCCATCAAGCTGCTCCAAAACACCGAGTGCAAATGGAGATGTACAGCACATTACAGCACTCACTTGGGCCCCTGTCAACACCCATGTTCCTCACTGTCTGTTATAGCCTGTACAAAGCACCCAGGAGGCCTGAAAACCCCTGCTGGCTTCCCCTCTGAAGCCCCTCACACTTCCATGCACTGATCCAAATGCACAAGTTTGCTACTCACTATGGACCACAATGCGCTATGTGAAGGAAACGGGCAGGACTTTTTGTTTTTACTGCCAAAATCGGTCAGTATTAACAAGATTAAAAGACAAAAGGGGTAAAAAAAGACAAACATCTACCTCATTCTCAACGTGTTTCATGGTTATTAGCTTGAAAGGACCTGTGAGATCCTGGCTTTAATATCCTGATTAATTGCTACTTGACACCTTGTAAACGCACTTCTCACACATATGCTTCTCTGGGATATAATCTGCATTCATTTGTCTTGCTAAACCCCTTTAAGTATTTCATGAAAATACACAACAATAAGAGCTGCAAGTTGCCAAAATTTTATGCGGAGCTTGCGGTAATGATGTTCTTAATTCTCGACAATCATTGAGATTATAATAGGCCCCTTTCCCATTAGGAAAAGATCACAATCACTAGTAATCATTTTGAGGAGGACTCACATTTCACTGACATCTCATTTTAATAAAATTACTTCCACACTTTAGTAGCTGTCAGATCCGCAGCTCTCGCTAACCTTGTCTTTCACATTTTCTATAGGAGGGGTCGTGTAATTTCACTCAGGGAGGATAGACTCCAGCTGTTGCTGTAAGACCTGATAGTTCACACTTCGTCTCCCCCCCCCTGTTCTCCACTGAGCTACACTCCAAACGCCTGCGAGTAGAAATCACCTTTTGTGATCCGTTTCAAGGGAAAGTGATCTTGTGGAAGCTGGCAAGTCTGGCTCCATCCCAACAGCAGCACACACAGTCAAACTGACAGCAGGATATGTTTTAACACCCGCCACTGTGTACACAGCCCGCTGGGTGTACACTGTACTGGAGCCGAACCAGGAGGAAAATCACTCAGTGGAAGCTCTTCTGGCCTGGTGAATCCTGCGTGTTGCTTCAGGATTTTTTCCCCCATGAAACAATCAACAGTTTTTAAGCATGTTACTCTTTTAGTACTGGTCACTTTCAGCTGGTTCTACCACCACTGTACACTGAACAGTTAGATGGCAGACGCACATTGATCGAACAGACATGTGATGGTGTTTGGATTTGTCTGTAGCTAATGGTAATCAGACAAATAGATCAATAGATTTGAAGCAGACTTTGATGCTCCAGACCTCTGCCTTTGAGTGAAGGTCTTCATGTTACCGCCCACTAGACTGAAGCACATTATTCCTGCTTGTCTGCTCTGAAAATGGGCGCACTGGAATGGGGAGGGCAAATACACTGGAGAGGTTCAGGTCACCAACAAAGGGCCCTTGTACTGGTCAAGTCTCTGACCTTTCTCCCCACTTCCTTCCTGCATCTGAAATCCTTGTGTGACACCCTTTTCCAACAGAAGTCAAAGACAGACCTCCAAAGCCAAAGATCAACAGTGTACAAGCAGGAGCCTTAAAAACAGTCCCATAATATTTTCTCTGAATTGTCGAGGTGCAGCTCTGACAGCAGGCACTGTTAGCTCAGATCTGACTGTAATGTAACTGTAACATGCCTGTGTGCCGTTCAGGATAAAGTGCAGCAAATCCAGACGCTGAGCGAGGTCAGGCCTTCCAGAGGGAATAACCAATAGATGACTTCTTGTTCCACTAATTCCTTACACAGTAAAACAAGCCGTCTTGGAAAACAGCCATTCAAATACGTCTATATTAAGTCGATGGGAGCTTGAAAGCAGGGTAGTCCAACCCTCTGACCCACCTAACACGCCCCACCCCAAATCCCTCCACTCCTGCCCTCCTCCTCATCATCGTTCCTCCTGACTTCCTTGGAATTCTGGACAAAACTGCAGGCTACTGTTTGCTCAAATACAGCGCCTGGCATTTACAAGATTTCTGCACACTGCTCTAATTCAGTGTAGTTTCAGTATTAAATGTTGGAAGAATAATAAAAGCTTGATCTCAAGTATGACGCAAAATCATAAAACAGGAGGTAAAAAAACAAGTAACAAAAAAAACAACACATTAATGAATAACAAGTGTGTGTGCAAGGACATTTCAATCGAAAATGCATCTCCATACATGAAATGTTCTCTGTGTAGGTTTTTGTGTACATAAAGCCATTTGAGCTAATTCTTCGAATGAAATTTATCTGTCTAAAGAAATTGTATTTATAGAGAAGGTAAATATCAGTCAAGCATGTAAGGTATGTTTTTCTTGTTTAAAGCTTTCTCGCTGATTTATGTTTAAGTGACAGAACAGTTTTCATGCTCTGTATTACTTTACATTGTCTGTGTTGGTTCTAAACACACTCAAAGCACATTTAGACATTAGATCAAGTGAAACAAGATGCATTCCTACATGCTGACGCAATGTATGTAATGCATTGTGTGCACCCAGCCGTTAAAGTACAGATTATTTTAACGGCAAATTCAGTGTTATATTTCCGAAGAATAATAGCTCTTTTTGGGGAGGGTGGGGGCATACATGGAAGTAAGAATGATTTTTTTTTTTTTTTTTTCACTGTCTGGCCGTGAAATTAAGGGTCGCAGTAAACTGGCCAAATCCATGGGGACTCCCTCAAACAGCATGTGTAATGATGGAAAAGAAGAGAACAGACACAAACAAACCCACAAGTGGGTTTGGGGCCGGCATCATTATCCTGCGTATGCATCCTCGCTGTATGGAATTGGGAATAAGTGAAATGCCTCTGACCCTCATTGCAGGAGGGCGAGTGAGGTTCTAAAGAACATTGGACACGGACGAGTCTGATAGCCAGCTACAGTACATCCATGTGATGTGAACAGTGTGTGTGTGTGTGTGTGTGTGTGTGTGTGTGTGTGTGTGTGTGTGTGTATGTATGTGTGTGTACGCGTGTGTGTCCGTCCACACCTCAAACTGTGGCCAGTTCATGCTCATGCCGGGGCCGTGGGTGTTCCTCCACCATCTGAGATCTTCAGTGTCGTTGGCTGCTTGGATGGTCTGCCCCAGGTCTCGGTACAGGCCTTTGAACCTATTGGACAAAGTGACTGTCAATCATCACATCTACACATCAGACATGTAGATATGCAGCTGTTTGCTAACATGTTCAGTTATTGCGGGTTTAAAGTGACAGAGATGGAGGTGGATCTAAAAATAACAGACAGAGTCGCTGGTTCAGAACAAATGAGAGCTCAGACTCGGCTTATCTGATGTGTTATTAAGTTAAAGCTGCATTAAATGATTTTTTGGTGGCTTTGAGNGCCTGTGAAATAATGTGGCTGTAAAGGTTTGAAATATCACATCTTCAACACTTTGGAGCAAGCAGAGAGACATACATGCTCAGTCTGCTCATTGTTAACTGTTTGTGTCCTATAAAATAATTGTAAAAAAGATAGATTTTCCCTTTAAACTTGGCATTGCCTGTGTCATATTTCGGTCTGATTTAATTTTAAAATGTAAGGGGAAACATTTCTTTTGCAGTTATAAAGTTAATTAGATAAAGTATTTAGTGTGACTGTGAAACGGAAGACCACCCCTAATTTGTGTGATGGTATTGTCCACACTACGGCTGGGTTTCCCCCTCGGCCCCGTCCTCCAATCGTAGACTGAGGCACTGTCTTCACTATTACCTCCCAGCTGCTGGGGCCACAGAAAACAACAGAGCCCATTCTGTTGTTCAGCAGAGAACAGGCCTGTCTGGAGAGGCGATAGACACAAGTGTGCTGAGACTTTCAAACATGCTCAGATATCAGCGCCTCATCTTGGGCAAGAAAAACCAGAGCATATTGTACAAGACCAAAGTAACATCACCAAGATTGAATATTTAAGAATTAGCTATTAAATCAAGGAAATGTTTGGTGAACTTAGTTATGGAAAAAACAAACATAAAATTCTACAAATTCTGTTTCTATGAAAAACTGTGGAGGACAAAATGGCTCATTCATTGTGTTGTGTCGGGGAATGCTTGGACTCTCCTCCACCCCCAAAACAAAAAGCTCCTTTTTTGCGTCGGCCATGGGCTGAATGCTTTGCTTTGCCGCCCCAGCCCTAAGAAAACACGCGCCCCTTTCTCCCTGCCGGCTGCCCGTACACAGTGGAGCCTATTAATGCAGCCCCTTCTCCCTGCGAGTGCGCCCACTGCTGAGGACGAAGGCCACGCAAAGCCAACGCAAAGACAAAACAGTTTGCACAACATTAGCAGAGAAAACACAGTCCACGCAGAGAGCGAGAGGAAACTAAATCAACATCACACTGGAGGATGTGTTCTCCCCTCAACTGATATTTTCCTCACCAGGGTTTGGGGTACAATGGATGTAAAGTGTAGGCGCTGCGCCTTCATCCAGGGAAGGTCTGTGGAGCTCTGAACAGGTGCTTTATCGTGACATTCAGACAGAACATAAAAGTGCTTCATTCACTCTGTGTGTCTGTAAAGAATAGATGTTCAGTTACCAGGATTATTTAGCACCGTGATTCATTTAAAATTCAAATTTGCATTCCCGTATGCCTGGTAATATTCTGCCTTGTGTCAATTATTCTTTTCACTTGTGAGCGCTGATAGAAGGCTGGAAGTTTGTGCCATAAATTAACCCGTCCCATGGCTGCTTTACAAACCCCTCAGGTGACTAATTTTAAGTAGACCCTCAGGTGTGATTTCACACATTACAGCCGTTCATGTGGCACCTCTCAGATGGAGCCTCTTAATTATAGCTGCTTAAACTGCTGAGGTGTCTGAATACAAAGGCCAATTACACAAAAGCCTGGCTTTATTGTGTAATTTACATCAATAATGAATCTATGTTTGTTATTGGCAAAGACACTGTACAAGCACACATATGTTTCATTTGACTGTGTCTAACAAGAGTCAACAAAGCCTGTGATCAGTTGTTGGTCTGTCTATATTTTGTTATTTCCAATCCACAATATCAGCTCATCTTTTCTGCTCGTCTATCTACTCACCTTTTGTTTGAAGCCACACAGTTCAGTAGCCTGGTCTGTGCACCACCAAGTGTTAATTAAATAGATGGTGCATTTCATCCAGCATAAAGGGAGAGTTATGCCTTAATGGGAGAAAACCCACCGACCCCAGACCATTCAAACAGAATCTACTGTTTATATTCCTAAAGCAAGAATTTGTTTTAACACACAAATGGCATTTCATACGCACTGCTCATCCACTTAGCTTCATTTGCAAACCGTCACTGCCATTGTCGAGGTTGTATCTATTACACCTTTCTCTATCATTAAGTTTTAACGGGGCCTCGATGGCTTTATTGTTTAAATTGCACATGACTTTGTTTAACGTCAGCATTTCTTCTGCTTCCTGACAAGAAGTCACATTTCATAACTAATTAAATTGATCCCTCCCTCCCCACCAATAGATTCCACTAAATGGAATTATTTGTATCCAAGTGTCAATATATTAAATCACGGGGGCTAATGAGTCGGGTCACCGCTTTCTCTTATCTTCAGTCTTGCATGTGCACATCTTCATCAGCTAACAGTCTCCTTAAATGGAGGATGAACATGCTGGACTGAGCCTCCCTGGGCGAGAGCCAAGCCCATCTGACTAGGCTGTTAATGCCCCCACATAATCCTACTAGCAGGCTAACACAGAGCTCCTCAACACAAGGGAAAGCGCTGGCGGCACAGCAATTTACACAGACACGCATGTGCACACAGCAGCACACACTTAAACACACACACACTCTCACAGACACATGATCATTCCCCTGCTCTATTATTCTCTTATTATCATGCTAACAGTTCCAATCTCGCTGTGCTAATTGGGGGACTTACACATTCTCTTTAACAATGTCTATTTTTGTGCTTTTTTTTTTTGCCAGTGCATTAATAAGAGTCTCACACTGAGAAAATCATTTGTGCCGGGGAGACAACAAAAGCATCTGAGAATACACAAATTAGCGCTATTATCTTTGTGCAATTACCATACAACCCTGTGTTTATTTAAACTCATCTGATTGATTTGAAATATTTACCATAATGTTGTAGTTTTGGAGTCTTTGCTTCTCTAAATTGGCAACCAAACAGAATCAGTGCATTAAATTACTGCACTGGATTGGATGAAATGCATATTCCTTTTTATAATAATAAACAAGAGATTACAAAGCAGTACTACTAAAAGCCAATTTATCATATGGGCCAAACACCAATTTGAGAGGGTTTGTTTTCGTTCACGCTGGGAGATCTGGTGAGATAACTGTTCGTGCAGCTCTGGACAAAAGTTTAATGCTCCACATAGAAATGACAACAACAGCCCCTGTTGCAAAGCACAATGGCAGCAGCAGCAGGCTGTGTGGAGCTGGTGAGGATGGAGGAAACAGTTAATACCGTCTGACACAGGCCAATTATTAGGCACAAACTGCTTCTCACTGACAAAGACCTTAACACGGGCTTGATGATTTATGTTGCAACAGGACCGTGACCCCCAGGCATCCTCCGCATACAGCTGAATCACGCTGGAACCACATTGTAAAATGTGGAAGTCCTTGAGTGGCACAGCTAAAGGATTTTACTGAAAATTTGTGGAATGGCTTGATGATAGCTGCAGGTCGAGCTACATGTCAGGCATGACAGATGTCTCGCATCTAGCTTGACCAATCTGGACCACATCTGCTCATAAAATCCAGATTTGCCAAGCTAATACAGATGTTTCCAGACAACTTCCTGCCAACGTCGAAAATGTATACAACTAGATAGAGAATGGCATTGTTGTTGCTGTAGTCACTAAAAAAGTGAGTGTGTAACTCTGTAAGTATTTAACTGGACAGATTGTACGACCGCTGAATACAGAAGACACTTACAGAGCTTCCCCTGTGAATTCTCTGGTTTCTTTCGAACAGAGGGAAATGGGAAATCCATGTGTAAGTGACTAACTGCGAACACTGCTGTCCAGATTTTTTTCCCTCTCCTAAAAATATATGAACTGAAAGTAAACAGCAGCATGTAAGATAATTCTGTCCGAATGAAATCAAAAATGACATAAAGGGAAAATAAACATCTATTCACTTGTGCATTATTAAGTTTAAAATGGTGTAAATAGTAAAGTCCAGGTTCGGACTATACGTGAGTAATACTATAGGTCCACTGAAGCTGAGAGAGACCTCTGTCTAACCCTAACCCTGACTTCAGTGTGAACTGTATGAACTGTCTGTCCACCAGCCTGTTGTCCTCTGTCTCATGTCCACATATATGCCACAAAGTCTACCTCCAGCTTGTCCACCTTATAAATTGTGGGCAGCTAATTGCAAGTGTAATTGAATTTCATCTTTAATCTTGGGACCTTTCACATCTAACCATTGAACGTCTGCGTGTCCCCCACTGTTTCTTTACACCATTAAAGACGGATGTGAGAAAGCCTCTGAGACTTTGAAGTTTGCAGTGGTCAACGATATGCTGGCCTTTTCTCTTTTAATCTCCGGTTTCTCTTTTTAAATGGAAGAGATACAGACACATTCTGCCTGTTGGTGTGTCTTTGTGAACACAAGGTTAAAGGGAGAGGCGCAGATAATGTGCACATACAGTGAAGTTGGAATTGTATAGGAAGAGAACAACAGGTCAAAGGGAAATAAACAGACGCAGACCTTCTTGAGGAACAGATCGTTTCAGGCTTTAAAAACAGGTGTGGAAAGAAACATGGCAGACAATGACCTCTGTGGAAATGTATTATCTCTTACATCTTGCGTTTGGCACATCAATGCCACGACCAATGACTAATCACAATGTCATGATATTGTGGCATATTTAATGGATAGAAAATTTAAATGAAATGTTTTGGCTTGACAGTGTCCCTGTGTTTCATCTGGGGAGCCCTGCTTTCTCCAGCCTGTTTGTGAAGATAAAGTTCACCCTGACCTTTCCACCAATATTTATTCTCTTGATGTGTGTATGAGTGCGTGGGTCCCCGTGTGCCTGTGTACTGTACACCATCGCCTCGGAGGATGACTGAGAGTATCTGCGGGCCGGCGTGTGAGTGTGGTTTAATATCTTAACAGATGCAGTTGGAGGAAATCATGAAGCAGGGTTGTTACCATGTGAGTTTCACAGAGCTCCACATCTCATGAGGACATTTTATTTTGTATCTAGAATATACTGTTCTGCTGTGACCACTCTACTGCTGCTCATTTCTGAGAAACATGCATCTTGCGTTGAACTCTTGTGTACAACTAGAAAATATAATGAAAGAACATGCCAGGCAACAGTGTGATGGTCAACATGATGCTGTTCAGCTGCTCCTCTGCTGTGACTGCTCATCCATTAGGAGCAGGAGAAAGGGGCTACGATTATGAAACAGACAGCCATGAAGAGGAGACTAAAATAATCCTCAGTGTGCCTGAGTGATGATGAGCCCAAATGAATAAGAAAAACCAAACAGTGTGCTCATTTCTTTTCTTTCTTTTTTTGTAATCTCCCAGTGCCTCCACACAGACTGAGAGAGATAAGTAACTTATAGGAGAAACCAGCTCTCTGCTAATATATATGTTTAATTGTCACATGCGTCTTGGTGCTGTTTCGAATTTTCAAATAAATCAACTCAAGAGTTAATCTCATCCTGGGATTGAATTAGTGCCAAAACGATTTCAACGACGAGGATGGACTGAAGGAATACAAACAAGCTGAGGGAAAAAAACACACAAAGCCTTGAGCTTTAACTTTTGATAAGACCCTAACACTGCAATCAAAACATCTGCTATCTTAAAACAAGTGACATTGTAATCCCGAAGGACAAAGACTCAATCTCTCTCCCTCTCTTGTTGGAATGATGAGGAAGGATAAAAAAAGAGAGATGGCTATTCAAAAGGGAAACTTGATTAAACTGCATTCTGCCTTGCTCCAGACCTCACTAACTAAACCTCTGTAGCTACACACTTGTGACGGATTCCCTTCAATCCACATGCAAAAGCCCGTTGAAAGCACACTCATAGCGTGCCAACAGCAGGCTCCAGTTGCAGTCCCCGTGGTTTTATTGTTTGGACAGTTTACAATGTCCACTGATGTGATCAGTTACCTCATCAATCGAGACCTGAGCGAGAGGCTTTCTCTTGGTTTTCTCCCTGAAGCCAAAACAGAAGGACTTTGATGGCCAGTAGGGTCTCCAATAAAGTTTAGTGCCCTCCATGCTAATAGAAGAGTAACTCAATCCCCAAACACTGCTTACCACTTTGCTAAAAGTCTGTGACATACAGGCTGGAAGCTTGTTTACAGAACTAATTAAGTCAAAGCTGTTATATATTAAAATGGCCGGGGCATTTTAAGAGGCAACAGTAATGAAAACAGAGTGGCAAAAAAATGCTTCCCTAACTTGCCCCTGACTCTCTTTTATATACTCTCCATGCTACTCCAGCTCGAGAGGAGTGGCCATCACCTCGCTGGATCTTTGGAGGAACTAGAGAGAGAGAAGACCCTCAGCTTTAAAGGACTTGCTCGTGGATAAACAATGTTGCACACCCATCAAACTTATGTGAAGTTCTGCGAGCGATCACTGTTTATTCTTGGGTGGTGTTCTGTCTGCAAAGTGCAGCTAGCGGAGGCACTGGAACAGATGGTGAACTGAACATGGGACTCTTTTGTTTAATTGTGGATGTGGCTTTTTTTTTTTTTTTTTTTTTTATCAGGGAAGATCTGTGGCACGTTTGGTCAGGGGAGAAGCTGGCTAACTGGGCTCTGCAAGAAAGGACTTTACTTGTATCTCTGTTCAAGTGTTTGAAATGGATATTTAGAAGTGCGTTCCCATACACACTCGACCCCCCCACCCTCTCTCAAAACTATGCATCAAGGGGTATCATTTGCCTTTAACTTTGTGATGAAAGCAAGGGGCTCTAAAAGTGAGCTGCATTAGGGCTCTGCCCTTATGCTCAATGAGCATAAGTAAAGGGCCCTCCATGATATGAGTACTACTGGCCCCTCACTAGTGTATAAGGTGCTTCATTTTTGAGTGTTTCCTAGATAGTGTCGTGCTCTGTGCTTCTCTTTAGTGGAGTGTAATATGGAATTATTTTTCCAATAGACTGTCCACTGCTGAAGTGAAAGGTCCAGGCTCGTGGCTTCACAGTAATCTGTTGACAGTTCGGCCTTTCTCCTGCAAAGAGCTCTTGAAGGAGCAGTAAATATGGATGTTTTACTCACTGCTGTTTGAAACCAGAAGTTTGTGTATCACAAGACCAAACTGTGTTATGTAGTGATATGATGCCCTTTCTAATGCCCATAAGGAGAAACTGGACCTGAGGAACATTTAGTTGCAAGTGAATAGCTGAAGAGGTAGGATGAAAAGGGAGAAGGAGAGGAGAGGATGGGGAGTTGTCAGTATGAAGAACAGGCAGAGGAGGAGGAGGAGGAGGAGGAGGAGGTGAGCGGAGAGGGATGTGCCTGACACGGAGCACACCCGGCAGGATAACGCTAGCTTCACACAGGCAGCTGGACTCGCAGCCTTGACCACTGCCAGTGACCAGCCCTGGATTAGTGCGTCCTGTCTGACCATGTCCAGCTTGGTGCTGCCTGGGTGGTCTCTCACTGGACCGCTCCGTGCTGGATCACAAACACTCTAATGAGAGTGATCATGTCTGCCGTGAGGAGCATAGGTTCAAAACTAGAGCAACAAATAATTGTATACCAGAAGGAACAAGGAAGTGCGAGTAAAGACAAAAGTACACAATGCTGGCCGCACAGCGTAATGACAATGTAAGTTTCAGTAGTTGTTGTGCTGTGTGAAAGCATGCCACGTTGCCCGTCTGGGACCGGCTCGTTTCAGAGGCATTTACCAGCCTCTTTCATGTCTCCCACCTCCAGGCTCTTCTCCATCAACAGGACTCATTAGCTGTTGTTACGGCCCCCCTCCCCCTCCCTTTTTTTTTGTTCATTAAGATGTGCTAATTATTCTCCTCCATATTTTAAAGCCCTCCCGATTACCAACAGGCAATTAACATTTGATGAGAGTGATGAATGTTAGTGTGACACAAAAATTAAAGATAAAAAGACAAGAAATATGAAAAAAAAAAAGATAAAGATGAGAAGGAGAGGCTAACAGAATTTTGCAATGATATTTACTTTAATGTCTAATTTTTATTGATCTGTGCCATTAAATCCAGAGGTTTGGCTGGCGGTGACAGCAGCCGTGCACCAATTACAGTGAAGAGGAAGAAATGTTGTAGTAATCAGAGTGGAAGAAGTGAGAGGTGGAAGCTGCTGAGTGTTAGAGGGCCAACAGGAACACATTCACTGACCTGGATCTGCTGCTGGAGGAGGTTGATTTTGTGCTGCTGCTGCAGAAGCTGCTGCTGTTGTCTCGCAATCTGGTCGGAAACAGAAATAAAGACGGGAAATTCAGTGACGGTGAAACTGACATTAAGACGAGTAGCAACGAAAATAATGTGATGCTTTTGTTCTCTTTATCATGGAAAACATTTAAACTAACTGCAAGGACCACTCAGAAATAATGCTATCCAGGCCAGTTAGCGTGTGTTAGAGAATGTTAAATGACAGCTGTGTCAATGGAAATAAAAGAGAGAAGACAGTAGCAGACGAATAAGTGAGAAAACCTGTATTTTTTTCTTTTGCAAAAAATAGTTTTATAACCAAATTGCTGCGAAATCTGAAAAAAAATAAGCATATTTTTAATTTTCCAAATGAGCATGAAAATAAACTGTGCTGCACTGCACGGCCAAAATTAGTAATGAAAGAGAATAAATGATTTACAAGACAGACGAGTGTAGTTATGATGGAGATAAACTGGTGCAGGCAGCGTGCGGGTGACAGAGGTCCCTGCCGCCCCTGAGTGACGAGCAGGCACACCGCAATCCTTCTCATTCCAGCAGTCCCCCTTTCTGCATGCCCTCTTCATTGAGCATGACAACCTAGTTTTAAGTGTCATTTAATTTTCATTTTTAAATATAATTACAAAGTGTTCACTGTAAGATATCGGCCGTCTGCAAATGTGTCAAGATTAATTTGTGCTGGCTTCCTCACGAGTGTCAACAGTTAATTACTGTGTTGTATCTTGATGGCTTGATGACATTCTAGCTCTCAGTGGGCTCCCTCGCTCCCCCACCCCCACC
>JBBMOC010000043.1:2807376-2869396 GCA_037975185.1 Centropyge bicolor
CCCACCCCCACCCCCCCACCCCGCCTCTCCCCCTCTCGCTTCCATTTTATTAGTATTCTTCCATTTTAAAATAAGATCAAATAATAAAATATCTTATATCGCTGCTCATTTGGGATGCTGTCTACAAAGCCTACAGAGCTGAGCGTAGTTTGCAAATGAACATCATTGATTGAAAAAGAAATCAGTACAGTTTAATGTATTATTAGTGTACTATGACCAAATGCATCACTCCAAGGTATATGGTCTATCTCTTCATTTACCACATGAAGGTCTGAGAGTGGGCTGAGAAAACTCTGAGTGAACTCCTTGCTGATAATTGACTCATAGCCATTAGGGTGGCTGGTGATAATAAAAGTGTCGCCCGTGTGGATAGTTTGTGTCCTTATTTCTTCCCAGACATTAACACACTTCATGGCCTCTGCTAATTTGCTGATTTGTACAATATGGCTCATTGGCCTGATTCGCGCTGCAAATCTAATGCCAGGCTTGTTCTAATAGGAGTCGATTTATAAGATATAGAGGACTTCCATGTTTAATATAACGTTTAATTCACACATTCCCTCGCATTTGTTAGTACAAGTCATAATAACATTTTTTCCTACCACACAGCATAAATGTGGGCGAGAGAGCATGACAGAAATATCTGAGGTAATATAGAATATAACATTTCTTAAATTTAATATTATTCCAAATTCCTACGGAGGAGCAGGGTTTTTTATTGGCATATTTCAGGCATGAAATTTAATATGAAACGGAGAGTCAAGTGACAGTTTGTTACAGATGTATTTAATAGGGTTTGTTATGGAGACGGAAAGGGCAACAGAGTAAACAAGATTAAAGGAGGAAGGGGAATGAATGTTTTACATAGTATGAAAGAAGAAAGGAAAGAGATATGAGTTGGAAATGTGTGAGGGGGGAAAAAGGCTATTATCTGGTGTACAAAGAGAGACACTGTGAATGTGAGGAAAGAAAAGCGTGAGCAGTTACCTGCTCCTGCTGCTGACGAGCTAACTCCATTTGCTGCCTCTGTTTCTCCATCTGTGAGGCAGCGAGCTTCTTCTGTTCGTCGTGGGCAGCCAGGAGCTGCTCTCGCAGGCTGATCAGCTGAGTGATCATTGTGGAGAGCTGGTGTTCCTTTTCTGCCAGGCTCTCTGGAGTACCTAGTGAGGGCAGAGAGAGAAAAAGAGCGAAGTCGGGAGTGGAAAGGATAAACACAAGGTGGAGAGCCTGAGTCATAAACACAGATACAGGTATGTGTTATGCATACCTGAAAGAAAAAAAAAGAAAAAAGGACACAAAAGGTTTCATAGTGGCCATGACTAAATAGCCAGGGTGTAGGCTTTTGTAAGGAAGGCCTTGATCATTGTACACTGCTCAATATAGGAAAGTGACCATGCTGCACACCGATCATCACATTGTGCTATAGTACTGTACACAGTATCACGCACAAAGAAAAGCACACAGGCAGCAAACCCACTGCAGTGATTTCAGAAAGTGTTAAGGTCACACACAGCCTGGAGTTGTCTATTTTACTGTGGCAGGTGTTCGCAGCTTTCACAGGAAGAAAGGTGAATTGTTCCAGGCACAGAGACAAAGAGCTGCGGGGAGCTGTCAAAGTGAGGTGGCAGCTTATGTCAGACTACCAGGGGTGAATATCAAGAAAATGTTGAGAGTCGGTGTTTGGACTGGCTGCCACTCCAGCAACACACTGGAGGAGCAACTCTGAAAGGATTGTCCAAAAACAATCTTTACACGCCAAAAATATGCTCTGAACGCACGGTGACAATCATCATTAAAGTGAGATTTGTATCATAGTGATCAACACTGAACGAGACACTTTACTTTATCACGTGTGTAGTTACTGTATGCAGTGACAGACCAATAGCTTCACTTCTCTCTCTACAGTCACATGTCCGCACTGTGTGTGACAGAGAGAGCGGCTCGGCAGCACTGCTCTCTCCCTCCGCCTAATCAATGCTAAGTGATCCTACCATTGACTTACACTGCCAACATAATTGCCAGTGAGAGGCTAGACAGTAACTCACTCTCCTCCCACTGCACTCCTGTGTGACAAGCTGCTCTGGGAGAACGTAGAAAAAAGAGGAGATGGGAAAACCGACAGAAGAGACAGAGAGAAAGAAAGAGCGAGGGATAGAGAGAGAGATAAAAGCAGAGAGATCCAGAGAACAGTACAGTGAAGTCTGGCCTGGGGCCAGCAGGAGCTGAATTCTTTCCTGGGTGTCTTCCTCTCGTCTCTGGCCACATCTGTCTTGAGTTTCTCCGAGAGCTCCCAGGGGCCCTCTCCACTCAAACTATTTTAATTTGACTAAACACCTGATTTATTTTATCTCTCCGATGAGGAAAGCCGTTTGTCTTAATAGGGCTTGTCAACCTCCAGAACCCATTCAGGGCAATTTACTGGCAGGCTTGTCTGAACCTCGGTTCGCCTCGCTCTGCCTCCGCTGCCTGCTGCAATGGAAGAGAGCTGCAATTCTCCATTTATCCTCCTCAGGAAAAAAAAGCACCTAAAAGCAGCTATTCATTGGGCCTGTGTGCAGTTTCCAAGGCCTGAATTGACTTCTTATTCACCCAACTACACTTGTTGTGAATGGCTTATCTGTAAAATTGATACAATCAGCACCAATTTTATTAACCTTTGGCTGTGTCCATGAAGGAGCTGCCTTTTACAGGTCACCAGCAAGATACATCAGTCGTTGTCACAATGAATCACTGCTATCAATACTGTGGTGGGAAGGAGGGAGGGACTGAGAAAGTAATAAAGGAAGACAGGAAGAGAAAAGGTAAAAAGAAAGGAAAGGGGAAAAAGAAAAAAAAAATCATCCAGATGAAGATGAGGGCCATCAGGCCTCGAGGCCGACATAGATGACCTTGAGTTGAGAACCAAACATCTGGACTCAATGACGCCCTCTCAGTCTGCCTAATTACACATTTCTGATGATCACTCACTAGTTCAGGAGTGTCAGCACTGTAAAAAACACAGAATTACAAAAGTGAACTGAAATGTACAGCACATGCAGTTTGTGCTTGTGTACATGAATGTGCAGGGGGAGTTGGTGTGAAGGGTCCACTGACGGGCCAGTCTGAGTGTGGAGAGCTCAGTCCTGCCCGGACAGCAAGAGAATACTAACAGAGGGCCCATTGTTTTGATGCTGAGCTGAATTGTGGGAAGCCCAAACTGCCCTCTGCTGCAATTTGGGCCTTCCCTCTTTCCTAATTTTAATCTATATTATTCAACTCTCTGTTTAGTCTTTGTTTTGCCTATTTTTAACAAAATCCATGCTGAAATATCAAAACAATCTCAGAATTCTTCAGATCAGCACTGAAAGCTGAAGATGAACATTTAAACTTCCGGCATCTAAATATCTAAATGTAAAAAAAATAAAATAAAAAGGTCAGAGAATTTCACCTTTGAGATGACACAGCTCAGGAAAATCAGACGCATGTGTGGTTAGTGTTAAAATCTCTTTCTTCCTGCTTTAAATTATGGATCAGCTTTAAAATGCAGATAAAACTTTTATTGGGTGGTGCAGAGGAGGAGAGTCGTGGTCTGTGTCTGACCAGCCTGCTGACAAAAGAGGCCGTTTCCTGCATATTGCATGGCTTTTAACAGCGGTGGGGCTGGGGTCTGCCCGTTAACATGTCTCCTCACATTGCGCTTCCGCCGGCAGACAGACAGCCCAGAGATGCCTTGGCGCTACATAAACCCCAGCAGTCGGCCCAGACCTAACATGTTGTGACATCCTCCTGTTAGACGACTGAAGCCCAGTAGGACAATACGAGCCTGACACAAGAAGAGGATCCCAGGAGTGAGCGGTCAAGCTGTGTTGGCACTCTTCTTGTTTTTTTTTTGTTTTTTTTTCTCAGGCCACCGTGTTAACTTCAGAGATGCTAGATTGACACATAGGAGGAGGAGACGGTACGGCGGGGTTGTTCACTTTCAGCCCATTCAGCATTCACCTTTTGAGATTCCTGCCTCTTTTAAACGTCACAAAGTAGGGCAGAAAACATCAACGGGTGACTAAATAAATGATAAGAGGAAAACAAGCAGAGCCATGGTTGCTTGGGGAGGGATGGGGGTATTTGAGCCTTGGGGTCTTTGGATAAAAGGCACTTTGTAGGGGTGCGATTTGTTCTGTCCAATACCCACATCTCCCTCTCTCTTGGCTCCCTCCTCTCTGCTCTAATCAAGCAGTCTCTAATTTGGGTTCCAAGTCCAGTACCGGGGAAAAAGAAGGAGGCTTGTTACTTTGAAGAGTCCCGAGTGAATAACACAGATAAAAGATTCAGGCACAAAAAAACAAGAAAAGCGAGGGAGGGCGAGGGTGAAAAGGGGGAAAATCACAAGGCACCCTATTCTCTTCTCTTCCTTTGGTTACGACAGCTGAGCCATTATGACCACATCTGAATTGAGTTTTTTAGCGCCAGAAGACTGGAATTTCTTTGTCTCTCTATCAGTCAGCTATTGTGGATGCTTCCATATGCTGCGAGCCCATCCTAAGTAAATTAAGACTTGGCTAAATGCTACGATTGTACCAAGCTGTATCCGCGCACAGACCGCACATAGCTTGAATGCCTTGCGTGCTGTGGCTCTCTCGCTCTGCTCTCTCCTAAAGTGTGTGTGAATGTAGGCGTGAGTGTGTACAGATGTGTGTGCCGCGCTGCTCCGATCGATAAAAGGTACATGCCTCTGAGTAAATGCACACGTGTGTGAACTCTGCGGTCATCTGACCCTTTGTCCAATCTTTCTGTGGAAAAACACAAAGAGCCAATTGAATAGCAGCTAATGGCATCTATTGGTGCCTTCTTTAGTGTTCAAAATAGGATTTTTTTTCTGCTCGCAGACTTTTCTTCAAAACCATGAAGCTGCTCCAACAAAAGCATGAAACACAAGTCAATCTTTGTACCAAATTCACTTTTGTGATATCGAACATGACTAAAACATTTCATCCTTTGGTCAGAAAAATATGACATATTGAGGATCCACTCTGCTGGAAAACCCAGCTAGAATATCAAGTGCTACTTTTATAGTATCCTTTTTTTTTAACTACTACTGTATGTACACTTGTTCAGCAATGCTACAAGGCCATATGTGTTTCCAGTAACACGGTGTTAACGCGTCTCCGTGCCCTACAACCAAGACAATATGAGCAACAGCTGTTTCACCTGGCTTGCTGCCTCTGCCATGATATAAAAGCTGTTAATCTTGCCAATAAAACTCCATTAACAAGCATGAGCAATGAGTCACAAGCACATGTCATCCACTGGCGGCAATGACTCTCGGTCCCTGAGCTTTCCTGTGTGTTCTGAACATATAGGCTCGTTCACACTGACTAACTGCCCATCAGCCTGTTCAAAAAAAAAACTCAGATCTTCTCAAATGTTTAAACACACTCAAACGTACGTGCTTGAGAGTTTTAAGCGCCTTTTACTTGATTGAAATGCTAATGATAGTCTGGTAGTACGAGCTTCTTCCAGTATATCTATAAGTCTATCTGCATGTGTGTGTGCATATATATTTGTGTATTGATGTGATTTTAAGACACTTTTGCATACTCAAAATCATTTAAATGGCTCAGCAGATGATTTTTTTTTTAAACAGATACTCTGACTGGCATATGGAGAGGTTATTAATGAAAGCACACTTCATCTACAGTGGGTTTGCTGTTCACGCTGAACACGGATGGAGACTAATATTTTGATGATAGAGGAAGCTTCGCTCTTCAGTATAATTATGCTAATGTAGAAGCTGCAGCACTTCACTGTCTATCCATGACACTGGACAAGGTACTTCATCAAAGCCAAGATAGAGGCTCGACCTGAACATATTACTCCACAGGGAATGCCAGTGACCCTGAAATTCACACTGAAGACAAAAAAATAACTCGACGTGGAAACTTTATTTCTGTTCTTTCAGTACTCGAACGTTTCATTCTTTGAGTCCACAACACAGTGTGACAAACCAGAGATCCTTGCACCATGGAGGATGTATGCATGCAAGGCCGCATATAGCAAAGATCATTACAGGAAAACAATCTACAATCCCTCTATTCATCTCTCGTGGCCTTTATGATAATGAGTCTGACCCCTGTGCCCTCAAAATAAAAAAAAGCATACACAGTTTTCAAGGTCTCTCTCATAGAAAGTTCTTAAAGCCAGCAAGACAGTAACGAAGGCAACAGCTCGCTGTCTGCAAAACCTTGTAAGTGAATTAGCAGTTAGATGTTATCTCATTCTTTTCACCCAACATTTATTCACTGGCCTCACCTATAGAGCTGATAATTACCGAAGAATGTACTTGATTCCTTGGACTGCGTGAAGAGATCTTTCAAAACATTTCCGCACCGTTGTCTTTGATGGATAAGTGTATCAACAATGCCTGTGTTTTGTCTGAGATTAATCCCGATCATGAGTGTCAGACTGAAATAACTGAACAGAAAGCAAAGACAGCTGAGGCCGTTATATGTAGGATATATAAAGTGAGTATATATGAACCCTCATTCCTTAGGCCCAACCAGGGCTCATAAATGTTTGCAGGTGAGTTTAATGACTAAACTAAAACAAAATAACTAGAACAACATGCTATTTTAACAATATACCTGAATCTAATCTAGTATAACATATGTACATATATTAGATTTTGAAGTGTAGATTGTGTCAATATGAGGAGGCCCACATGAGCGTTATCTTGGTCCGAATTGTTAAAAAGAAAAAGAAAAAAAGAACACAGTTGATAAACCTCTCCCGACTATTTTCCATGCACTTTTGAGACGGCCCTAAAATTCAGGTGTTCACATTTTTTCAGAGTGCTTTATCTGTTTATATCTGATAATGTATTCATATGTTTAAACACTTAGTATCAACATAAGTCAGCTTTTCATGAGTGTGAAGATATAATTTTCTGTCTTTTTATCAATGACATAGGTGTTTTTTTCATTTGAACGTTTTCCACATTCCCTTCAAATGAAAACAGCCTTAATTTGCTTCTTTGTATGAAAGGTATTATCCAACTTTAAAAGTCATTAGTGAAACAAACCACTGGAATATAATTCAAACTCTATCCCTATCTCTCTCTTTCACACACACACACACACACACACACACACACACACACACACACACACACATATACACAAACATACATAAAGACAGCACTTCCTTTTTTTTTCTTTTTTTTTTTTACCTCCATTGCCACAAGCTGAATTCCTCAATTCATTAGAGGAGAAAAACACACAGTCCAACACTCTCATACATTCATCTGGCAAATGTGGCCTGAGGAATAATGATTTACTGTGGCTCATATTTCACCTGAGTGCACAGGGCAAACAGTTGACTGAAGTGTTGTGGAGAAAATGCTAACTGAGGCATTTTTGACTGGAGCAACTGGACAGATACTGTTTTGTGCTGTTTGCGTGAATGTTTTTTGTATGTTTGAGTAAATATGACACTCGGAATATTTATAGCATGTTGTAAAAACGCAGGAGCCATTTGATCTCTAATGTGCACAATTCATTTCCTACTTGTTTGTAGTATCACTGGGAGATGTTTGCCATTAAGATACAGTTTAATTTTTGAAGTGAATAATCGTGTTTTGAAGGCGGCCCATATGGCTGAACAATATGGGCTCTGTGTTCACACAGTGGACTCCTTTCTGTCTGTGCAGGAGTAAAGCCAGCACAGGTAGGGCCAGCATCAAATCAGTCTCAGCTGCCGCCCTGCCCTGCCCTGTGTTCTCCTGCTAAAGAGCTTCCACTTATCTGCCTGCCACAGGACTGTCTGTGCGCACCAGACCACTGTCATGTCGACACCATTCTTAAATTGATTGTGACAGTGCAAGAGCCCCCGATTTTTCTGCTTCAGAATTCAAGGCGCCGTTTCAATGCTAGTGTACAATGCTAAGCTTTTTCTTATTTTTATACATATATATTTTTTTTTTTTCGCAAATTCCAAGAGAATGAATACAGCTTGTGTTCCAATTTAGTAACTACATATTTTCCTTCAGTTTGAGTAAATGCTTGAGCATTTTGCTTTTTCCCCCCTCCCAACAGGGGGTCGGGAAACTGGCACTCAGCAGGGAAACTTAAACAGCCCTGTAGAGTGTGAGGCTTAGAGAGCCTGCACAGAGCAAGCATGCAACCTTATCTGCTATAGTATTACATTTGTATACATTTGACACATTGTACAGCATGTGTGTGTATATATAAACATGCACACACACATACAGTATATACACAGTGCAATAATGTATGTCATTATAAGCATCCTAAATCATGTGATGAATGGGGGGGGCTTTGCATTTTTTTTAAAGAGAAAAATCTCTTTGAGGTATGTAATTATAAATGTCAAGTCTGAGTATTCACATCTAAAATCTTTCTCTCTCTCCAACTCTTTTTCTCTGTCTCCCTCTTGCCCTCCTCCTTCCACCTTGCCTCCTCTATTATCTGCTACTTTCTGTGGTTTGGAGCCCTTCCAGCCGGCCTCCCTTTCTTGCTCTGTGGTTTTGTTCAGGAGATTTCATCTCCCTCCTCATCGTTCCTGCAGATTGACAGCTAAGCTCAGGTATGAAAACAAACAGTTAGCTCTGGAATTGACTGGTGAAAAGAAATCCGCCACTAATGCTCCTTCACAAACTCTCCTTTTTTTTGCCTGCCCCTGCTGATGCTAAGCCTTAACAGCATACAAGAAAAGGCAGATGGAGATTTGAAATCATTAACCCTTAATAACACCATTCTACATGTCTGGCTTAAGCACAGCACCTCGACTGGATTATTGTGCTTGTTTCTTCTAAGTCTACAACCTCCCAAAAAAAAAAGCCTTTACCTCGGAAACAGCACATTATGTCGCCAAACACCCACATGTGAATACGCTATAATTAAGAGATGTGTCATCTGTAAGAGGTAAATGGTAGGTTGGGTTTGCAGACCTTGAAAAGCAAATCTCTGATGTTGTTGATACAGTTATTTGGCTTTGTTTGTTTACTGTACGTGCATGTTCACCTCAACAGGGTAAAGTATTCCTGGGCATGTTTGAACACAACTGCAGTAAAAGAATGTCTTTCTTTTCACGGGTAAAAGCCTCGGGTCAAATTCTGTCACACCTATTGTTTTTCATATCCATTTTTTTTTTTTTTTTTGGAGACAAAATGTTTCCCCCACCAGTCAGATTCCACCACTTGCCTCTGCAGCACAATTACTTGTCTTTCAAGGTTTTGAGGTTTTGGAGCAATGTCAAAAGATAGCCTACAAGGTGCTCAGTATAATTGGTTGAGGAATTGGTGAGCGATCAGCATAGAATATACAAGGCCACTCTGCCAGTAGGTGCTGTAGTCTTTATCTGCATGTCAACCTTTAGTCTCTGCTTTCTTTCATTCATTTAAAACCTACAGGCATGTTTGCCTTTTGTACTGATTTTAACCTAACAATTAATGGAACCTCTGATTCATCATAACACTTTAGATCTTAATCATAAGGTGTTTTCTGCTTGGTACCTTTGTTTGTGTTTTAATTAGGCGGACCTTGTGCGTCTCCAACCCTGGGCTTCTTTTTAATTGCCCGTATTTACATCAGGCAGACATCAAACGCCGAGAGAGAGAGACATTTGTAAGGGGGAGCACAAAGCAGCCCTTTGAAATGTCTACAGTCATATGAAATGGCATGCTAATTAAAAATCTAAGGCTGCCACTGTGATAGGAGAAGCATTTATATTGGTGACCGTGGTGTATAGACTGTCTCCATAACTCATCAACAGACAGAGGCCATAGTGTTTATTATCAGACTCCCTACCTGTTTACAGACCACCAAGTAACCTTCCCGTTCCCATTCATCAAACACAAGAAATGCCCTGCCTGTAATTTAACAGACCAGCTTTCAAAAGGCTAAATCATTTTAAACATTTTTCCCAGTGCACTTTGATCTACAGTGGCATACAGTAGACTAGGGCAGGTACAATGAATCTAGTTTACCAAGCGATGATTTATCCTTCAGTTCATTAAGGTTATTGCAAATGAATATACTTAATAGAACATTCAACAGCCTTTTTTCATTCCTCTGCAACTCTAATTCAATAATTAAAACCAAACACTTGTTTTGTTTATGTATGTTGCTCATACATCCTTTATAAAAACTAACAGTTAAACAAATGATCAGAATCACCTGCGCGGCAGTGAAATGAGCTTTGTGAAATGTTAATTTAGGAACATCTTAGTGCTATATTGAGGATGCACTGAATTCATATTGTCTAGGTGGTTTCCAAGAAGAAAACGAGACACAGGAAGTTGTCTAATGATCAGCGAGGGAGAGTGCAGGAGCCAGTGACAGCCTGCTGTTATCAGCCAGCTGGTATTGTGCTTCCCTGTGCTGTATAAACACAGCAGCTCTCAGTAACAGTCAGTGCTAAGGACTGAGCAGCAGCCCTGCCCAGCCTCGGCCCACCTTCGCCCTGTCATAAACACAGATTTTGGGGGAGTGCTGAGTTGCCGATACGGTGCGCAGGGGCGTTCACCGCGAGAGTCGAGACATTCCACTCGAACGCTGGCTCGACTGAGGAGACGACCGCGCGTCTCAGCACCGTCTCCTCTCCTCTCTGAACAGCTTGGCCGTGCTCTGTTTACATCCAGCACCCTTTGGGTTCAACAATTACCGGAGCAGCGTGGACGTGCCGCATGTGCCAGAGCAGAGTAGCAAGGGCTCAGAGCCGTCTAAAGGGACAACAACAATAAACCGCTGACAAGCACAGAGAACTCAGAATGGGTCTAAATGGGCTGGAATTTTGAAGACAGCACTTTGGACAGAGTCGGGCATTCCAGCAAAAGATAAGAGAGGAGAGAAATGAATGAGGAGGGCAGCCAAAGGCCTTTGTTTTATTTCAGAGTACAAGGCTGTGTGTGAGATTATACAGTGCATAGATAGTGTATGTAATGTCTGATTGGAATGACGGACGTGTTAATGCTACATGTGCACGGCTTCATGCAGTCCTACCTTTCACTTCTGCCAGCAGTTCACTGGTGTTGAGCCTCTCCATCTTCTCCTTCCAGTCTTTAGACAGAAGTTTCTCCATGCATGAGGATTCTGAAAAAGAAAAATGAAAAAAAAGATAAGCCACTGTTTTTAACGTCATATATTTTATGATTATTGAATATCATTTAAATTTTTTATAGATTTGTGGATGTTATAAATCTCTAAATGGATTTGCTTAAATGAAAATGAAAGAAAGCCAGTGTATCAGATGAAATAGAGGTGTTTCATTTGATGGTATTGTAGAGCAGACATTAAAAGAGACTCAGCCTGACAGTGGAGAGATGAGCTCAGGGTGGAGTGAGGAGGGAAGCAGGCATTGTGGGGATAACATAAGGGCAGAGACAGACATTAAGTGGGAGGCAAGGAGTGAGACTGGGTACGTCCGAGCGTTCACATAGCTGCCAATGATGAAAACAATTAACATTTGTCCAGCAGACAATGAATCAGAGGAGGAATGGCTGCAATCTGCCGTGCTGTCACTGGGCTAGCTGATAAAGAACACAGTGGGCCGGCTGACCCAGGCCTCCACCGTCCCTGCGCTGCTGAGGGGTCAGCCTGTTCCCATCAAACACCAGCAGCTCAAGCATGCCTCCACCTTGAGCCACTGTCTCCACAAACTGTCTCCACAAACTGTCTCCAATCTGAACCAGATCGAGGCATGCAGCGTCTGCTCCCACTAGGTCTGATTAAACAGTCCAGATCTGGCACAACAATTCATTTGCCACTACGAGTATGTGTTTGATGAATATAAAAGCGGTCATGCTGCTGCTTTCTGTAGAAATTGTCCTCAGGTTTCATTTAGTGCCTGAGGATGATATAATTTGTAAAATCGTGTTTCTCTTGATTTAGAGCAAAATGCAAAACTGAAACAGACACTAATTACGACCACAAAGCCCCGAGGCTCCATAATGAACAGTCCAACCACACATCGAACAGTTAATCATTTATGATCAGAGTTCTGGAAACAAAAGGGAACAATTCATAAGCATGTAAATGTTTCAAATGATGCCACGGAGGAGGTTCTTCTCACTGTGATGCAGCTGTCATGTGGTTTTGATTCCACATAACGTGAACCACAGAGAAATGGGGAAAAGACTGAGACGGTCCTGTCACATGCAATATTTCGGACTTTTCCAGCTTCACCGTTATCATAGCCGACATCAAACAAAGAGGAGATTTATGCCGTTGAGAATGTATACAAGTGTTGTTTCCTTTTATCCATCTGTAACATCTCGTGCCCTCGGCTCTCACAAACCAAACACCGCTGCTCCCTCTGACAAACACGCTGACTTCAGAGGAGCTGGGAGTAACAGGGAGTCAGTCGTTCTTGTGGCCTTGTTTAAGGATGGCTTTCAGAGAGATCAAGCAGAGTGACCATTTTGTTTGATTGTCCACTTCCTCCAATGTGATGGGGGTCGACAGGACATCTTCAGCTCAGGGTCATTATAACATTACTTCTGCTTTATTGACTTTCCAATTCCCAACTCACAGTTTGTCCCCTTGACCCTAAGAGAGCGAGAGAGAAAAGGCTGCGTGTGTTTGTGTGTGTGTTAACTCCCTGCGTGGCACAAAGATCACAGATCTTAAAACAGGGGTTAAGGGCAGGGGGGAGTAGCAGGACTCAGCTCTTCTTCCCTGCGTCTCACCCCTGGGTGAGACAGCTTCCTCTCCTGGAACAACAAACTCCCCTCAAATCATAATCCTCTGACAAACAGAACAACATGAGTGCAGGACATCTTCTCCCCTAAAGCACAGAAAAGGCTTATTTTTAAAGTGGTGTAAAGGGGAATTAAACAAACGCAGTGAACATATGTTAATATGCACACATATGCTCCGTCTCTCTCTCTCTCTCTTTCTCTCTCACACACACACACACACACACACACACACACACACACACTTTCATCACAGATGCTGCTCCAGCACTTGATCATTAAGGAATGCACCAACTGTTGGAGATAATGTGGTGCCAGCTTCCATTCTACTCCGTTCCTCCCCCTCCTTTCCACCTCCCTCCCAGGAGAGCTGCCGCTCCCTCACTTCTCCATCCCCTCCACCGGGCCGGACACGACCTGCCAAGTCCTCCAACAGGAGAGACTACAGCTGGAATGCACCGCTGTCCTCCCTGCCTTCCACCTGCGAGAGGTGAATAATGGCCTGGATTAGTCTATAAAATAACTCTCAAACATCTTTCAGTGTTCGAACGGCGTGGACAAAACAGGCAACCTAAAATGGATTTGGTGAAAGCAGAGCAACTTTTTGCGCAGGCGCACTTGAGGAAACAGTAAATGAGTCAGATGTCTGGCTTTTTTCAAAGCACCCTTCCACAACCCATTTTTTCTGAAGAATTTAGATTAATAAGAGGAATGCTATTTCAGTTTTTAAAATGTCTGTTTTTTTCTGGAGAAATTATAGATGGCAATGGAAACACTGGTTAGTATCAACATAATAATTACTGTCAGGTTATGACAGAGAGAATGTCAAAAATTGATAAATGCTGTATTCATAATAAAATAACAAATTAGGTCTGATAGCAGATTCACACTTCACTGATTTGCAAGTGAAAGGCAAACATAATTATTCAAGGCAGTTGCTGCAGAACGTCAGAAAGTTTTTAGTGTAAAGAGGAGTTTTCTGCTCTTGTCCTTTCAAAGTAGGACATCACATACTGGGGAATTAGCTAAAACAAGGGAAGAGTCCAGTGAGTTTATTTTTATTTTCCTATGGGGGCTCTTAAATCTCTCGCGCCCCCACCCCTTCCATTTCTCTCCCTCCCCCTCTCGAGATAAAATGCTCTGTGGCTGGGGAGCAGGCCATTCAGCTGGGATGAGAATGGAATGAAAACAATAGCCCTTATCAGGCTCTTATTTACATTTTCCCAGCGTCCCTGCAGTAGACGGCTTGGCTTGTCACCAAGCCCAGATCGCCCCACTGGACCCAGACCAACTTCCTCCAGCCCCAGCGATTCCAATGGTCCCTATGGACCCTCGCCTGGCACAGACCCCCTCCACTCTGCAGCTAGCACAGATAGCAACATACAAGACAAAACTACTGGAGTGTGTGTCCAAGACGTGTTCCCATTGAGAGAGGGATGGTTGCTGGACGACTAAGCCCGTCTGGGTCCCATTGTGTCTTCTCTGGGGCTGCTGCTGTATAGCTGGAAAAGTGCCCTGAACCCTTTCCCGAGATTTTTTTCAGAGCATCCAAGTGGCACTCGGAAGAAAGTGAATAGCCGTCAGCATTTAATTCTGCAAGATTCAGTATCTCCTATCAGCGCTGTCATCTGGCTTGTACAGCTTTCCTGTGCAGGTATTCTGTGATCTTACTGATGTGGGGGATCTCAGGGATTGAGACACCTAAAGCCGAGATGAGCTGGCCAGATTAGGCCCCAGGTTTTTCTTTTACTGTATTAAAAACAAAGCTAATGATCCTCATAAATCTCAACAAAGGAATGTTTCCAGGTTGATGTGTGACATAAACAAAGCTTTCAGCACCTGGCAGTCGGCGCTGCCAGAATATCATGTTCAGTGTAAACCACAGTCGTGAAACTAAGAGGCAGGTTACCACTAACTATCTGTCCTGACACCGACTGACTCCCTGACAGTCTCGAGGAAAACATTCTTTTCCTCTTATATTTTATGCTCTCTGGAGTTTTAATACAACTGATAATCTGAATTTGTTTTTTATTGTTCACACGGAGAAAGACAAAACACTTATTAAACTGAGTGCTAGTTAGCTATAAATGCCTGTGGTTGGGAGGTGAAAGTAGGGGAAAGTCGTTTGCTAATTTTATGTTTTTATTGCAGCTTTAAACAGAGTAGTTCATTCAAACGATTATTGCAAACTGTAGAAAAGCTCGAATCACTGAGTGGAGCAGCAAATAGACAAATAACCACAGCTTCAAACAAATCAAATCTTGTCACTTTGGAATTGGATTGGACAGTAATAAAGCAGATCTTAAAAATTCACGACACACTAATTTTCAAATTACTCTCCAGATTAAAGTCCAGTGTGTATATTAAAGTTAGCGAATATACCAGCACTGTTAGAGGCCGTCTTCACTTTTACATATCAGTGTTTTTAATCTCTAAAAGGTTTAATCGACTAAAATTTGTTGACGCAACAAAACGCGCCGTCATGTTTCAAAAGACGGTGACTGCATCAAAGTGCAAAAATGGTTTGTTAAAACATGCGGCAATTGGTATTTTATTACCCTCTGTTGTCAGCAATAAAATCGTTTCAACTGTCTGCCGCCGCATTCTGAGCCTGTGTGTGCGCTATTCTCCTGGGAGAAAGATGATACTTGTGTTTGAGTGTTTGTTGTGTTGAAAAGCAGTTGGCAGAGAAAAGAGGGCTATCTAGGAGAGTCAAATTAGCCATAAGTCATGGATAACAGACGAAGAGACCTCCCCTTTAGCATTGGCCTTGTATATCAGTTGTCCCAGCCTCAAGGGGAAACATGTAATTACCAAATCAATGATCAACTGACACTGACCATATAAATAATTTCCTCCCCAGAATGCAAGGCCTGCACTGAGAGGCGAATAAGGAAACAGTGCTGCAGGAGGAGCTGAGGAACACAGGATATGGGGTTTCCAGTATCTAAACAAGCTTCACTTTTTACAGTTTTTCAGGATTTGGTTATAGTCTACCAAAGCCAAAACCTCCACAGCACACGAACCTGGCATTAGGAAGATCTATCAAGTGCAATAAAAAAGAACTGAAGAATGAACCATTTAAAAAAAACAGTCACTCTACGCAGCAACGTGAACATAATTATATTTTCATGTTGCAATTTAAATATAGAGAAAAGCTCCCAAATGTTAAAAACAGTGTTAAAGCTACATTTGAAAAGAAATGAAAAAAATAATTTTCCTCTAACAATAATGCAACTACATATGGTATGTAATTGTATGAAACCTGACCTACCACTAAGCATCATGTCCTTCCTTCAGACTGGAGGTCAACAAGCTTCTGAAAACAAACCTGCGAGTGCATAAACGGTGTAAACATTACATATGCAAATTGCTGAAAATATCACGGACCGCAGTAAGTGAAGACAGGTTTTATTCCGCACAGAGAGCTCTAGTAGTCGTGGGTGTTTGGCCAGTATCATGTCCTGCATAATAAATATGACAATAAATATGCTGGTAAAATATGTGAGAAGTGAAAAAATAAGTTTTTTCCCTTTGGGATCATATCAAGGAAATATAATTGTGTCATATAATATGTTGATGCAGTCTGGTGATTCTTTGCTAAAAGGTCTAATTAAGTCAGCAGAGGGATGAGGAATATCCACCATTGCTTAGATTGACACAATTAACTTTTATTTTGCACTGATTTATACAGTCATAAATTCTGCATTAATGACTCCTCTATATAATATTAATGCTTTTGATTTACTTCCTCATATTGACGGCATCATGTTATTACACATATAAAAACTATGTGTCGAAATTCTGAAAAAGAAAGGTGAACGTTTCAAATAGCTTTTCAAATAAAAGCTCTTAAATTTCCCTCCTACATTCAGTGCTAGACACGGTATATTTCCTTAATTCAGGCATAAATGTTCTATCTCAGAAATAAAACCCTCAGTCAGACAATGATAGGCTGACGTCTAATTTCCCATCCACTCTGCACTGCACGGGAAACAAATCAAAAGTCGAGATTGATAAAAAAGAAAATGACTGTGACACACTCCAAGGAGTCCTTTGAATATCTTAATCACAGACACACTAAAAACAAGACCCCATCATCACACCAAATAAAACATAATAATTACAAGAGGCAGGCAGGGAAGTGAAATGCAGAGAGAAAACATGTTTTTGTCATTCAGCCGGTAGTCCCTGAGACAACAGCTGTTGGATGCTGCAAATACTCCTGAAGTCTCCATAATCATGGCGTTATTGAAGTGAGGACAAAAAGGGCACTAATTGCAAGGGAGCAATCGGAACGCAATAGGTTACACACCCGGGTGATGCCGCACAATGCAAACGCTAAAGAGGGAGCTGGGGGGGAAAAAAACATTCTGAGCACAACAGTGCGTTGTGGCTCATTTTCAGGCAATTACCTTTCCTCGTTGTCAACAGTTTTAATAACCTCTACCATTTCCACAAGACTTTTTGGTGCAGTTAAATAATTCCAGCTTTTTAATATGTAATTACCAGTGCTGGCATGCATAAATAAAAAGGTCCAGACATGTCAGGGTATTGTGGAGCACCTGCACCTTGTGGTGGGCTTTCTTTAACTGACACCTAATCATTATTCCACTTGGTGAGCATCTCTGTTCGTCACCTTTAGACCGTCCTGTTTGCTCTTGTAAACAGTTGCTATAAATACGCTGCAGGTAGCTTGGATGAGATGTGCTTCATCTGAGGTTCTGACACATGTCCTCCCTTGTCGCCTCCTTTTCTTTAACCCTAGTTTCCTCACTTCTTACTGTACCCTTTTTTTTTAACATCAACACCCAATCTCACCAAGCGCCAACATAAGTTGTGTAGTCACTTGTAGTTTTTCTTCATAAGTCAAATGGTCTTTTCATGAATTTTTGAGTTTGAGAAGCTGCTTTATTATGGCTGATGTATAGTTTGGTTTCAAGGAATCAGTTCAATTCATTTCAATGGTCTATTTTCTGCTGCTGTTTCTTTGATGTTTGTCGAACACACCAGCAAATTTAATTCTATTCCTTGTGTTTAGTCCATTAGCAACTGAAGGGTGCAGAGTTAAATGCCAAGTGGACTGAAAGGACCTGAATGGACCTGGAAACATACAACCACAGGCCCGAACTGTTACAAACTGAAGTCATAGGGAGGAAAATTAGAAGCCATTTGCAGGTAACGTTTTGATTATTGTAACTTTTTCCTCAGGCAGCTGAACACGCTGGCCTGTAGGAGCAGGAACTTCTCCCTTATCCCTCGCTGTTATCTGCACTGAGCAGCGTGCTAATCCCACAGTGTTGACCTGGCCGTTCTGAGACGACACATACACACACAGCACCCTGACCTCTCTAAATAGGACACGTGTCTATCAAGCATATATGAATTAACCATCCCCAAGGGGCTTCACCTCCTGAGCTGAGCAGCATGTGACCTCTCCCAATCCATTTTACTGCGGCACTCTGTGGCAATCAGGCTTGAATTATTAAAGTGAGCAGTGAGCAATGATCAATTCATTGCGGCCCTCGCTCGCAGCCCGCCCGGCCGTACTTCAGCAGAAATGACATTGAGAACACTTGAGTATGCTTCCAGACAATGCACATAAATGTGAAATATGTCAGACCCAATATGTCAATAATCATAACTGTACAGGCTGAGGCCATGTCCAGGCTAATCCTACAGAAATGCTGTTAGATGACTGTGGGGTGAGCAGGTCTCTGCGCTGCGATTCCTCACAAATACTTTCTTGAGAGTGGGCGTGGGAGACGTTGGAGGAGCTGACAAGAGGCTGGCGTGCTGCATGCTGAGAAGTGCTGTGCATCACCAACTTCTGTACTTTACTTCCTTGGAGGAAATCTTTAGCCTTAAAGTTCGTAATAAATATCCTGAGCATATTAATTGAACATATCTTGAAGGAACACTGCTGGAGACTCGCAGGCTTTGCAGAGGGCATGGACCAGAAACAGCCAAGATTCAAAGTCAAATTGCAGCCTCTTATCTGCACATAAATTAGAGAGCGGTAAAACAAAAGCACAGAAGTTGAAAGAGAGGGGAAGATTGCAGGAAAGTATGCAACTCAAGGAACCTGGAAGTAGGAGGAGGGCAAGGAAAAAAATCCAATCAAAACTTGGTGAGGAGCAGATGAGGAGCCAAGATAAACCAGTACTCAGAGCCCCCAAAACTGCAATCTCCCCTTAAGCCGGAGAGTGGCAGCTGGCAGAACAGCTGGTGAATAGGATTAATGTCAGAAGAATGAAATAAAACTCAACATATGTCCGAGCCTGAGGTGTTGGGACTGTGCGTGATTGTGCCCCCGATGGATGCCATGTGTGCATCTGGAAGGAGCTGCTGTGCTGCTCCGCTCTCTACCCCACAAGGTCACTTTTAAGAACTAGGACCATTAAATGCTTGGATAGCAAAATGAACTTTTCATTCCCTCTCCTCTCTCCTTTTTTTTTTTTTTTTTTTTGCTTTAAAGCGTCTATTCAGGCAGCAGAGGGAGTCTATTGAGCACGACTATCAATACAATGCACCCTACGATTCATCAGGGAAACAAACAATTGCTAATTTGATTAAATTAAAGAAGACCAAGTAGGACATATGTAAAGAACCAGACAAGGTCAAAGAGAAGTGGAGGTTTAAATAAAATGGAAGATGAAACGCATGAATCAATTCATTTCAATCCTTTGTGTGTGTTTTTTTAACACATGTTTGTGATTTAAAAATAATCAGCCTAATAAAGCACTGCGGCTTAAAAAATTTCAAGTGCAACATTGGTTAATTTATTTTTTTTAACTAGATAACAATAGAGCAAGAAAGCAAAACAGTAAGAGAGAGAGAGAAAAAAAGATATGGTGATGCATGCGTGTGTTTGATTTACTTGAAAGATAAAGTAGACATTACTTCTGGAATCTCAGCCGACGCTGATGAGGGGATCAGCGCTTGTGAAGATGAACATTACAGGGAGAAATATGTGGACTTGATTTCAATTTATAATTTCCATTTGATGTCGGTAATCATTAGGGTCCACACACTGTAATAAATTATAATAATTTCACACAAAAATTAAATTACTGGGTACCTTGGATTGGAGAGATTTTTTTGGGGTACCCTGCAATTTAACTGTCAGATCTAAACTTGCCTGCTAATCAATGCTCGAAAACATTCACATTTATTCATCTATGTTAAATTAATAGATGTGTGAAGAAAACGTGGAGTACTGTGATCATGGCTGTTCAGTGTGATTTAGTAAATTAATGGGTGTCTGACTCTACAAGGACAAAAAGGGACTAATAGGATCCACATGAATGCATTACAATTTGCAGTGAAGCCAAGTGTCAGGTATAGACATCCAAACTTTATTTCATCATAAACGCTGGACGACGGCGATGCGCTTCAGAGATTGAACCATAAGATGAGATTTTTAAAAAGGCACAAATTACAAGAATAAGCTGGGTAATATACTGTACTTTTGGTAACACCACATAGTGTAAATGTGTTGAGTTTTGCCTGTGTGTGTGTGTGTGTGTGTGTGTGAATATCCCCCCACTTTACACTATAGTCAGATTTAAGTTGAAGTAAATGACAGCTTTTTTCTTGGGGGGGGGGGGGGGTCTAAACTCTCAGTGATGGTATTATTAATTTCTACTTCTGCACTTTGGCTTTCACGTTTTCAAATAGTAATTAAAGTCGTTTATTGAACCTCACAGCCAACTTTGTTTACCGAGATGCCAGAGTTCAGGATGCACAAACACTGCTTACTGGACTGTAAGACCAAAGGGCACTATTTTTAGATTATTCCTTCTCTGAGGAAAATAAGATGCATGCATGCAATCAAAAACTTTTACTGTTCAAAAGTTTTAAGAATTAGTGGAGATCACAAGATTTTGTGATCTTTTGTAACATTGTGCCATCATACAGGAACTAACATTTTTATAACTACAGAACAAATAAAAATCATCCAGAATCTAAAAATTAAATTCTGATTTTTTCCTTCCCACTGGATAAAGAAATGATGAAGTAACCAGAGCACTTCTAAAGGTTTCTAAAGCATTCCCACTCCTAGACAGTCCCCATTCATTTGCCCACAGCTAAGTGTCTCAATGTGCCGTTGTTCAAGTTGGTTCAGCAACAATGGAAGCAGCATTTTTCTTTTCAATCAGCCCTTTCCCTTTCTGTTGGATACAGAGCCATACGGGCTGAGACCTGCTGGGCAAAGATGGAGAAATTTGCTTCTCATGAGCGACTGAGCTCATTGGTCCAGCTCACAACGGGGAAGCTAACAACAGGCTTACAGTATCGGCTTTGTCGAGCAAAGTGCCACCCACCCAGAGAAAAATGACAAAGGAGAAAGGGAGAGGAAGATGAGGTGTGCAGTAAAGGAGGAATATAAATGTATAGAGTTTAAGGACCCAATTTCCATTTTCCAATATTATGCTAATTGAGACAGGAATAACAAAAAGGCCTCCCCAACAAATCATTGATCCTAATTTTAAATAATAATGTCAACTAATCGATTGAACTTTATGATGTGCAATTGACGACGTGGTCTTAAAGCATATTAACCACCCGACCGGTGCAGACGTAAAAAATTATTCTGGAGGTACTTCCAAAGAGAGATGACGTTCATCAAATAATTATAATCATTGGCACTCAGGCTTTGCAGTGCAATAAAACACATTTCTATTCGTTTCTTCTGACATCCTCATCTCATCTGCTGGCACATGTAATGTTATTGAACAAGGAGAAAGAAAAAGCATTGAGTGGGAGGAAACAGCTGTTTCATCACTGCTGATTAAATAGTCTCTTTGTTCAAGAGGCAAGCATCAAAGTTTGCTGTAAGACATTCATACATGCTGTTTGGGGGAAAAAAACAATGCAAATATGTTAATAGGCTGCATGTAGTAGTAGTACACGAGTTGTCATGTTTGCTTGTGTCGAGGCGGATCTCCAGGCTGGATGGCTGACGTACGTCTGACTTACAGACAAGCCTGCAATGTGCTCTGAAATCATTAGCTGGCCACAGAGGCTGTCTGTGCCCAGGGTGTGAGTTACACTCACACTATTTTGATCCTTGGTCAGATGACACCGGCTCTTTTGTCAAGTTATGTGTGGAGAATGCTTGGGAGCTGAATGCCACAGCTAGGACAGTGATACTGAGCTGGCACACAAGTCACCCAGTGTAACCCTACTGCAGGCATTCACACACACACACACACACACACACACGCAGCAGGACACATGTGCCCTCCCTCTGCACCCCATCCCATTGTGGAATAGCCCCTGTTCTCTCCATTTGAGCCCCTCCCCCCTCCACTGTCCTGACTATATGGAGTTTGTCTGGGTATGTCTCTCTTCATGCTCCTTTTAGCTGCATTTCCCAATTCTTGGCTTCCAGGCCCAATGACAGATATAGTAGCATTAATGGCTTCTGCCTTCTTATGTGTCAGTGTTTCACCATCTCTGCACCCCTCCAAATACTGTGGTGTCATTTCAAACAGTCAGACCATTACAAACGCTGCAGAATTAATCACCCACTCACCCACATACAACACTAAAGCAAATCTATTGTTTTTTTTCTAACAGCAAATATAAATATTTTACAACTTCCCCAAACTGCTGCTGCACATGCAGTGACGTCACTGGTGAGACATACCTACAACCAGTGTGTGAGTGTGTAAAGACAAACGAGCCTCAGTGCAACCCTGGCTGTGATTTGTCTCTCACAGACACCCGTTTCCTCCCATCAAGGGGTTCCTGTGCAGCCAGTAAGCCAGGATCACAATGGGAGTTTTGTGCTGCATGGGTGCAGGGGGACACGCTCAACAGCTGAAACCCGGGAAGATGGCCCCTGGAATGCTCCACAGCAGTTGCTACTGTTGACTAATCGGAATATGAGAAGTGGGGAAGGTGATCTTGAATGCAAAGAATGGCACATTGAAGAAGCAGCTGCTTGTTTTGTCATCTGAACGACCAAGACAGCAGAAAGGGTTCCCGTTTTGAAAGGGGCAACAAAATCTATATCTTAGCTTGTGTAAAGTGAAACCTGTGTCGGCCCCCGTCGTCCTGTGGGGACGTGCCGGTGTTATGTGAGGGCTCTGTTTTGGCACAGATAGTAAATACATAATTCAGCAGTGGAGCAGACACTCTGTGCTCCCTATTCCCCTCATACAGTCACTCCATTTAGCCCTGGGCTCTGATCTCAGCCTGGCAGAGGAGCAACTCTGTCACTGGAGAGTAAGACGTGGTGGGAGACAAAAATCTTAGGAGGAGGGAAAATGTTGATCTGGATCAGATATGGGTGACGAGGTGGCAGGGAGACATGGAAAAGCGGAGAGAAAAAGGAAAGGAAAAGAGGCAAATCACAAAGTGGACAAGAAGAAAGAGGATGAGAAAGTGAGATTAGGGAGGAGTGAGGGGCAGGGTATCTTTTTTTGTGAAAGTTCACATGTCAGGCTGGCAGGCTGCCCGCGGCATACAGCCGAAAAATCTATTTAACGTCTGCTTCACAGGGTGACAAGAGGGTTGATTGGCAGAGAGCAGAGAGCCGCTTTTGATCATGTGTCCTAACAAGCGATTCCAGCTCATGTCTCTTCAGCCTGAACAGATCTACATTACCTATTCAAACAAAAGTGACAGACCAGAGCACTGCTCCGCTGGGCTGCTGCACCATGCCACAGGCCAAGAGAGAACACACACACACACACACACACACACACACACACACACACACACACAGGAAGGCCCCCACTGACACATACAGTATATGCAAGCATGTGCGCCCACACACACATAAAACTATATTGGCTATTTGATCAAATAGATTACTCGCATCAAGATAAGTAGCCTGCTGAAATCATGTTGACAGTATAAAGAACAGATTATTAAAGGCGCACAGGAGAAATGCTGGTGCTTGACTGATGTTTGGCCTGTGTGTGTGTCCTGCCAGGAGGGTCCCGGGCCTTACGCCGTCCGGTAAGATGCTGCTCTCAGAGGCAGCGTAGAGCTATGTGTGAAGAACGCCTTAAAACCGGCAACCAAGGCAACTGGATTTCCAGGCCTTATTGCATATGCATAGAGTCAGAGGCTCATGCTCAGATCATTATAACAAAGATTCCTATTAATTAGGTGGGATAAAGCAGAAGCAGATGACATGGCAGCTGGGATGAGAGGAGAGGGGAGAAGGGAGGGAACTCAAAGAGGAGGGGAGAAAGTGCATCAGTCTGTTTGGGGGGAGGGAAATAATGTATAATGCATTTTATGCAATATTATACATACAGTAATATACCTTTAGAAAACCTTTTCAAAACCTTCTTTTTTTTTAACTAAAATTTCCACAAGATAAATCTGTTGCTGCTGTCATTAAGCACCTGCAGCCAATTTCCAGCGAGCCTCCGTTTGGAGTCAGCAGGGGCCGTGACACTGACAGGGGACAGTGTTACAACAGAGTCAAGAGTTCATCAGTGCTAATCAGACCACAGGCTTAGAGCTGATCCTATTCTCTTCCAAAGCTTTCACCCATCCCTGAATCTCATTACATGGCCTGTTGTAATAGAGGATAATGACCTGAGGCTACGCACACAATGCTGATCACTCCCCCACACTCAACCTACCGCACAGTCATTATACAGTGATAATACACAACCTCGCCGAGGGGATTACACTTATAAATAGAGGAGAGGTGATAAAGGCAGAGGGAGAGGAAGAAAGGTCCAAGTGATAACACAGGAACACATACAGTACACACATACTGTATAACCCCTGTGCCCGAGCACAATTAGTTGTCAGCGGCACGCCGTGTTCTGCTGTTTTATGTCACAAGCCATGGTTTGGTTACCTGCGGCTGTAATAGGGCAACTCTTTTCTCCGAAGCCATTAAATATCCTTCTACCTGAGATTAAAAAGGGGTCACAGTTTGGCTGAATGGTGGTATGGCTCCCCTTTGCTAAGCTAATTAAGCATGACTCTGTCAAAGGGCTCCAGGTGTTGAGTATTCTGCTTGAGCAGCTCCTGTATCCACTCTGACTGGTCTAAGCTGGAATATTAAAGGGGAGTGGGGGGTTGTCTGCTTTAGTCTTAATATATTTGGCTGTCTGTTTGTCTGCTTGCCTGATTTAGTCTTGGATGGGAGCTGGAAAATGGTTAGGTTATTGATATTTATAGATTATAGCTATAGATTATACATGAAAGTTGTTGACTGTCAGTTTAGCAGCTGTGTCAAATGTCCTCACACCACACCTGTTCACGTGCTATAGATCACAAGCAGCAAGTCCCATCAGAGATACTGTGATTCAGGATATCATAGCTGTTGTAGTTATCAATAAAGAAATGGCATGAGAAAGGCTGACTTAAATAAGAGACTGTAACACTGGGAAATACATTGACATTTTTTATGAAACACAAATCACCTGAAACCTCAGACTGAAAAATAACTGAACATATTGAATTAAGATAAGACAAGATATTCCTTTATTATTCCCACAGTGGAGGACAATATACTGTACTAATGTAGTAATTGAATTGAGAGCATATAACATTCCTTGTTGTTTGTTTGTTTCATATCCACGCGGCTCTCATTTAGACAGTTTCTTTACTCACCAGACCAAAAAGAAAAAGCGAGACTGTGTAATGCTCAGTAACACAAAGATCACAAAAGGAACATAACTGCATCCAATTCAGCGCTGGTTTCACTGGCAAGGACTCAACACGCAGATACTGAGCCCAGGAAAATCCCTAAAAGCTAACACGGGAAGCTGAAACCCAATTACCCGTCCTTGTCTTGGGGACGATCATAAAGACTCAACACACAAAGTATTTCTGTGTTGACTTGCACAGTATTGATTCATACTTTAGTGCATTATATAAAACTGTTCTAATTGCATGTGAATCAAATCAAGGTCACCTTGGGTTTTTATAATGGTGGCTATTTTTCTTTTTCCCCTAATACTTTATACTGACATTTTTAACTCTTGACAAGTGCTGTCTGGAGACCTGTCCATAAATAATGCATTTACAATACCTAGTAAATAAACATGGGGCACAATCGTTAGCCCTGCTGGCAACCGGGCCTAATAGAGCTTTTACAGCAAAGGTGACTATTCAGCTAAATGCGGTGCTTGCTGCTGGGAGGACATTTTCATTCATTAGCACAGTCACAAGCACTTAAAGCACTTTAAGGACCAGAAATGGAGAGGAAGGGTGGAAGGATAGAGGGGGTGAAAGGGTACAAATATATAGAGATGGAAGAATGGAGGAGTGATACCTATAATACAGAAAGCACCTCTGTTGTTATAATGTTTATAAGGCATCATGGTCAGAGAAGGAAATTGATCAATACATTTAGTTTGAAAGGAGAAATACAGTATTAGTAAAAGAAGCAAAAAAAAAAAAAGAAAAAAGTTACTGTCTAGTTTACCAAAATCACAATTTTCAATCATCATTTTTTGCCACTTAGCCCTAAACATTCAGATTCTGTATTTTTAGATTTATTTTTACTGAAAGGTGAAATATCAGACTTTGATCACTCTGCCACCACAACACACTGGTGAGGTGATTGGCATTTCATTTTTGGTTCTCACAGCATGAAAAATCACATATGAAAAAGCTAATAAACAGCTAATAAAGACAGCCAACAGTATCTGGATACTGTGTCCAGGAAGCTTTCCAAACCAAAGCTTCCAACGATGTTAACATCACTTCAAGTTATTTCACGTGTCATATGAAGGCAATGGACTGTGTAAAAAGTGAAGCACAGACCATTTGTTTTCCCTCCACACTTGAGGTCATGGCGTTCATCCTCAGTCCATGAGGACAATGAACTGTCTTGACCAGACAAGGAAGCCCAGAGAAGAATGGCAGCAGATGGTGAAGAGTCTCTGAGGACCTCGGTGATCCCGACCAGGCAGGCACCAAAGCAGCAGAATTAGACACAACAGTTGTCATGCTTAGATAAGTGATATATTTAGCTCATCTGTTGCTTGTGCCACATTAGCAACATCATTAAGACGACAAATGGCTTCTCCAACCTTCTTGTGTGTTCTTTAATAGGTTAATCCTGTCCTTTTCAATTTCAAAACCACCGCTGTCTCTCTCCATAAACAAAGACTTACGATTATGATTTCTCAAAGGTTTTCATGAGGTTTTCCTTTGGCAGTTTCTAAGAGTCCCTATTCCTCCATTTTACAGTAATCACTGATCATCACCACTGAAGCTTCCTCGAGTGCTCTCGAGAACAGAGTATCTCTCAGCTCCTGCAGCTTGGGGACAGCATGCTGAACTTTGTGAGGCTCTTGTCTTCTGCTGTGTTCGCCGCTCAGAAACTAATTTCCTCCAACAAGGGAGTTTATTTAGGTGGTGATGATACACGGCGCATGAGGCAGACCAAGTCTCTATTATTAACAGGAGATTAAAACAGCTGTATGGCACTCTAAAGCAGCCTCTCCTCCCTGCGCTAACATACGGCCCTGGATTACAAGCTGCACTTGACCATTTAAATTACTGCAACAACCAGCCTTCACCAGCTGGGGCTCATTACCATAACGCCTGCCGTCACCACAGAGAGCACTGACAATCCTGCCCTGAAAATCAACTCTGCAAGACAAAAAAGGCACGTATAAAAATACATTCTTACCTTAGGCTAAAAACAGAACTAGTATCAGAATCACTTTGTTGTTTTTTACCAACAAACATTTGTCCTGTAAGAAGCTGTGGGCCGACATTCCTTTACATCCTGGGATCAGCCCAGTGTTTCTGCATATTCCTAAAATCCATGTCTGTGTGTAAGAATAACAGTAGAAAAAAGAAAAAAAAAACTCTGACAAATGTATCTGCTATATTACAGTATTATGAGTATTAATTGTGGTATTCATATTTTGCCTTTTATTATATCTTTTTTTGCTAATATCACTGGTCATTGAATAATTAAATGTCATACATGGGGAAAAGCCTCAGTTGGTATAAAGGTTGTGTGCATCAGCATGTTTTGTGTGTTTAATGTTTCAAATACATTTCAGCCTTTGTTGGTCATCTTCATCCATTTCAATACAAAACTTTTCAGCTTTCTTAACGATCTCCAAATTACAGGTGCTCGGATGAATGAGGACTGATTGTTCTGTCTTTTAATATCTAAACCAGTTTCCCCCCCCCCGTATCGGGACGTGGCTAAATGATTATGTGGTGAAAGGCCTGTGATGCTCTGATACAAAGATCACCAAACGAACACTTAAAAAAGAAGTGGCAAATTATTTTTAGGCTAACAGAGGTCTAATTTATTCGTCTGATGAAGTGCTTAAGCTAAGAGCTCCCCAGACACTAAATGAGACACATGCATTCCCAAGGGGGTTTAACATTTGATTGGATGTAGTTATATTACTACAGCCCTAATTAAGCAGGGGGATGTGTTTCAGCAGCTCTTTCAAATATTTGTTTTTCCGCCATACTCTTGATAGACTGCAGGCTGTGGGAGGGTGAAGCGGGGTGCAGATACGACATAGACCTAACAGCATTAGCACAGACAAGGAGTGTTTTTTTTCCTCTGTGTGTAATTGTAGGAAAATAAAAACTGAAATTGTCACAGTGTGTTGATTAAGATGAATTAATAAGGCGTGTGTAACAGGTAAAACTGGTGAGAAAGGCTTTGGCTGTTTGTGGGAAGCAAACTTTGATGAATACCTGCGCTGAGTGAAAAGTGTTCTGTGTAGCAAAATATAAAGAGGTAATGTTCCTGGCATCAGGTCAGCACTATGAGTTTTATAGTCAGAGAGTTTGCCTTGGCACGGAAGAGGACCACACTTATGCTGAGGTGCACTGCCACACAGTCTTTGTCACATTGGAAGAGGTTCAGAACAAACTGGAAACAGTGTAGCGTCAGTATTCCCGGCTCGTGTGCGCCCGCATGAGTGTGTGAGGCACAAAGATACAAGAGAAAAGAGGCGGACGGTCGGGAAGCGAGAAAGTTGTGAAAAAGAAAAGGGGAAAATTTGGGAAGATCAGGCCGCACTTAGGAGGAAAATGGTATTCCTGTGCCCTTATCCTAAACACACACACACACACACACACACACACAGAGGGAGGGAGTCATACCGTCTTGCTCTGTCTTTGTCATCTCCTCCATCTTCTTCTGCTTCAGCGTGTCCACAACGTCTGCCAGGCTTCCTTTGCGGCGCTCCGGAGTTCCAAACGCTGATCCGCTCAGCAGGTCGCTTCGCTCCCGGGCCCCCTCCTCCGGCTTGTGTGGGGAAGTGGAATTGTTCCGGAAGGAGTACAGGGAACATACTTTATTGCTGTCAGATTCCTGTAAGACAAACAGAAGTTGGGGGGGGTGGCAACAAGGGATGGGATTCATATTAAATGATGAGAGTGACTCCGTGTTCTGTCGCGGCTCCATTCAGCTTTTTGACAATTTTCTCAGTCAAATGCAGTGATTGCTAGGTTTTTCCCAGCTCAGGGCCGAATTGTCCATATCAAATGGCTCCTTCTCCGGCTTTCATAGAGCAGCTTGTGTATCTTCAACAGAGCTAGCTGCGCTGGTAAATGAGACATGACAAGTGAAAAACTGAGATGAAATGATGAGGTACACTTTCATAGGGCACATCCATAATGTGCTCAGGCTTTACTTTTCATCTGCAGAGACTACACAGAGAAACCTCCCAACTGTAATTTCTCAAATTGCTTTTGAGTGTGCATTTGTGTTAGGGTGACTGCTGTGTAATTTGTTCATTTTCTAGTGGAGACCTATTCTCAGCTGAGTGCCTCGAGCCGTCGTAAATCTGTGTCCTGTCTCAAGCTGTTGTTGTTTTTCAGTCCCACCTGTGTATGGTTTAGTATTTAACTAAGGGTCCTGTCTGTGGCTGACTGGCTGAGTGCTCCCTGTGCACAAACAGAGACATGAAGGAAATGGGGAGAAGAATGGGAGAGAGCTTGAGGGGGGAGAGCGAGGGAGAGAATACTCCGCACACGGGAGCGTATCGTCAGCACACAGAGCGTGGCTGAGGCTGCGTCTGACAGAAGGTGCTGTTAATTATGGTTTGTAGAGTCTGAGAAAGCAGAAGGTAGCTAAGCAGCCAGGAGGTTGCAGCCTTTAACGGGGGAACACTTAGCTCTGATTTCAACTTTGGCCCTCCATAGTGAAGAGAATAAACATGACACACATCTGAGTCCAACACGCCTATCATGGAGCGGCGAGCTTTAATCAACAGCGGCGTGATAACAGAGTGTAATACAGCAGGGGTAAATGATAGATCCACGTCTGGAGCCAGTGACGATCCGAGATAAAAAAAAAGTCAGGAATGTGGTAAACTGGGCCGGAATGTTGACAGTGCCAAATTCACATCCCCGCGTTGCATGTCGAGCTCCAGGCAGAGCTGCAGCCGTGTGTAGGGTGGTCTGGTACCAAGCGCCAGGGTGGCACGACCTACCGGCCGACGCTGCGCCTCCCAGCCCTGGGCTGGATGATTATGCAGTGTGGCAGAGACAGTGGAGAGTGCTTGAGGGGAGTGGAGCAGTGCTGGGTTAATCAGCTGGCACGGCTTCAGGGCACAGCCCACACAGACGCATGGCACAGCAGTGGAGTCAGGTAATCAGCACAGGCAACACTCTCATTCCTTTCGCCTTATGTCTTTCCCTTTTCTTCTCCCTGTCGTCCTCCATTTTACCTTTCCTCTCTTTTCTCTTTTGCTCAGCTTGTCTTCCCTTATTCCTTTTATTTAACTTTGAGATGTAATAAAAACATTCACACTCCTAACAGAACAGTTAGTGGAGGCTCCTCCTTGTTACACAAGATAAAGGCTATAGGAGGCAATAATCAGTTAGATCAAATCCTTTGACATTCAGATTGACCATCATCCTCACATCATGACATGATGATCTGTTCTCAGATCCATATCATCCATTCGTCTTTCTGGATGTTACTTTGACGGCTGCTCACCTTGTTGACCTTGGTAAAAGATCACATTTTGACCTATGTTTTCTATGATGCTACCGTTGACTCGGCTACATGAAACTTATCAATCACACCACATTTTTTTTCTCTGAAGATTCATATTGTAACATAAAGCAGTCTCTGTGGAGGATACTCTTGTTTACTCTCTTAATACAAAATATGGATAGTATAATTTCATCAGATGTGATGATTATTCCTTTCCACCTTTTTTGTTTTCCTTCTCCTCTTTCTTGTTTTTTATTAAATACATTTTTCCATCATTTAGGACTGATGTGACTTTTTTTTGCCAATATTGTAAGACACTTGGTAAACACTATTTTACAGAGGTCTTACATAAATAATTTTAGTAGTTTTATAGCATTTGTAATTCTGATTAAATGTTGGTTGTATTGGGAGTATTGATACAGCTTTTCCATGTGTTTGTAGTCCCACATCCTAAAAGTGGCTGTTACTCACAGCCTGCAGTGTTCGACAGATGAAGACAACACCTGAGCGATCCTTTGCTTGTCAGTTACCTACACTGTCAGCATACACACCCAGCCTCATGAGCAGTCTGCTACAGAGGCTATTCGTGTGTGTGTGTGTGTGTTGTGCTGCAATGCTGATGTGTGGAGGGTCTCAGTGGCCAACTGCAGAGCTCCTTCAGAGGCCCTCTGGGTCTCTTTACCACAGACCCGTCTGTCACAGACAACCACCTGCCTCCCATGTCTATAGCCCACAAGTGCCTGAGCTCTTCTTCGCTCCACTCACATCAAAGCAGCTCCGCACTTAGAATGTACAGCGTTTGGGATCTGGCTGCAGATGTAGCTTATACACAACATGAAAAACAACACCCGCGCACTGAGGACGGGACATGTTTCTTTAATAGCAACAAGAATGCAAGCTAAAGGAGGCAGATAAGGCCACATTCCCTTCCATCAGTCATGATGCCATTTTGTGTGGCGTTCGCATTATTCAAGGCAGAGTTAGAGGTTCTCGGTTTAACCTAATAATAGCTGATGGTTTAGTGTTTGGCAGAGCTGCCTATCTGAAGAGCCCAGAGGTTTCACAGCATTAGGGAGCCATGGGGCTGGAGCTGGGGGGAGAATATCAGCTGAGCTTCTTTGTACAATCCAGGAACAATGAGTGCCTGCTGAGCCGTGTTCTTGAATCCCCGACGGAGGACAGTGAGACAGTAGTACACACTCACAGGTCTGAAATCATCCTGCTTTACTTGGTTTTCACTTAAAAGATATTATTAATCGTCAATCATGTTTCTCCCCACTATTCAAACAAATATTTCTACAAAGGCACCAAGAGTGAAAACAGTTTAGATTTTTAACAGAGCATTTTTTTTTTTAAATCAGACTTTACTTTGGAAGGAATTCACTTCAGAGTTCAATGTAAATTTAATTCGTCTCATCTCAGTCTGTTCTGCTGAATGGAAATATATAGTGGTTCAAAGTAGAGCAGATTTTATAAGGTAATTATAATAGCACTAGCAGCCAATGATAATATATCCTGTAATGTGACTGGGCCGAACAATTAGGTGGTTTTTTTTCTGTTTGTTTGTTTGCATGTATTTGGCATGTCTCACCATGCGCTGCTGGGCTGACACCAGGTTGTCCCAGTCGCTCTCTGGCGGTACGCTGCTGAGCGGCTGCATCTCATCGGGATGGGCTTTTCCATGGAGCAGACTGTGCAGGGGCAGCTGCGGTGTGCCATGGGCCTCTGCGCTCTCCTCCTTCTCCCAAGACAAGTGCTCCTGGCTCATGGCGTCATCCCCGTCGACCACAGAGGCGAAAGGAGACGTGGCTTGCTTGGAAGACATGACTCTGCTGCGGAGCAAAGAAAAGAGGAGAGGATACAGTCAGGAGAAAGAAGCATTATCTCATCAAAAAATACAGGAAAAGGAAAGCTGTTTCCTCGAGGCCTCGCAGTCACGTTCAAGTGATTTTGCGAAGGTGCCACTGGGATTTCTAAGTGCTGCACCTGAGCAGATAATGCTGAGTGGACTCGCGGCTCCACCTGACTGTGGCCTGGAGCTGCTCCGGCCTGTGGACTTTGCAGCAGGCCGTGGGGTCCCTAATCCTTTGTTTAATGCAGATGGATGGCTTGATCTGGAGCTGGAACTGTGCCTGCCTGCTCGGGTCCTGGCCCAAACCCCAAGACAGTTACTCAGGCAGTAGGTCAGCCAGGCAGTGGAACCACCATCCAGATTTAAAAAAAAAAAAAAAAACCCTCACAAATAAGTGAACTCCTGGTGCAGAGAGCTGCAAAACGAGGTTGCTTCATCCTGTTAGAATGTTCTGTTTTATTTCTAATCTACCTGAGCAAACTTGTTTCTCTTTCATCGATGGTTTGATTTGGCTGTGTCCTTCAAGCATCTTACCATTTCACTGTGTTGCAGTCAAATACAAACAGAAACCAGCCTCGTCTGTCTTTGTTTCCACTTGTCAAATTAGGAACTTATTAACATTTTGGTGTGACGCTGTCCCCTCAGGCCAACATATCCTACATAAGCAGCTTAAAAATCAAAAGCTAACAGTGAGGACTTAATTCACAAATCTGTCACATGCTTTCATGAATATTACAGTGAAGAGTGTACTTGACATATCAGGTGCAAAGGAAACTCATGTTAATTCTAATTTCATTTTTTCCCCCCTTTTACAACCCAACTCTTTTTGGTGCAGAATTTATACAACCAATTCCGCTTTTTCTCACAATTAATGAGGCCGCACTCGTGCTGTGTGCTACAATGAATGAAATTAAACACTGTGCCAGCAAATCTAATTATGCATTTGGTATTAAATTAAAAAGGAGATAATATGGCCTTCCTACTGATGTGAAGTGGAGAGAAGGAGCGGGAGCATATTTAACTCCTAATCCGCTTTTTCCCCGTGCTGTTGTTCTGCATATTTTTCTCAACTACAGGACATTCACCATTAAGACTAGAATGACTACTCAGGGCTCAATCTTCTCTCGAGGAGGACTGTTTGTGTGCATGTCTGTGTGTGCGTGAGAGGAAGGAGAGAGACACACTGGTGGTGTGAAGGTATGGCTCTGTGTTTGTATGTGACAAAATGCTACTTCTTGTAGTTCATTTGATCACTGATCACCATCTGCCCTGTCCTGCTCTATCCACAGGGGTCAGTGTGACAGCACTTTAGTTCCACCCTCAGCTTGCCTGGGTGGGTGGGTGAAGGGGGGTTTGGAGAGGGAGGTGGGGGCTCTCAAGGTTGAGGCAGGCTGTGGTGCGATGGTGTCCTTGCACTTTCTGCTGAGAGTCGGGCACCGAGACATGGGGAAAGATATGTTCCATTTAAGAAAGGCTTTTATGACCAAGGTTTTTGGGTCTGATAGTTCTTGGTCCTACACAAGGAGGTCTGTCAAATGAGGTGTGTTGTCCATGTACACACACTGTCTGATTGTTGTGGATATTTGACGCAAGATTATTTGTGTAGTAAAGTGTCTTTACAAAAGGAATAAAGCAGCAGTTAAAAGAAAGAAAAAAGAAGGAAAGTACAACAAATCAAGGGATGAAATTTAAAATGGTGAAAATGATAGTGAAATAATAATAACGGAAATGTTGTTAGTCTATTCAGGACAGTTTGTACTTGGAGCAAACATCAGATCTTCTGGACATTTATTCTAGATAAGCACAGAGCAATTAAAGGCTCTGTCAGCACATTATCACCAAGCAGAGTCGACATAATTCTGCACTGAATCATTTTGAATCGTTGAATTCTTATTCAGAAACCTGCACTTGTATATCCAAATCTCTGTGTATGAAAACACTCCCTGTGGGTCTTGTTCACTCACTCACACACTCTGGCACGTAGTCACAGATCAACCTGTGCAGTGAAGGGGGACCTAAACAATGGTAGACTGAGTTAACCTCATGTGTCTCAGCAGCTGAACAAACAAACCCAGTGAGTCAGGTAGGTGGCAGGGCAGGAGTGTGAGTGTGTGTGTCTCTCTCTCCTTCTGTCTTTTAGCCTCTTTAGTGGGACTCAGCCCTCAATTTTAATCAGCCATTAAATTGTTTCCTGCAATTACATCAAATAGAAAGTGATCTCAAAATTGGGTGCTGTTAATTGAAAATCAAAAGTCGGAGCAAAGTTCAGTGCACGCGTGTAATGGTGAGCAGAGGGGGCAGTACTGGGGTTGGGGGGGTGGAAGGGGAGACCTGTGTGTGTGTGTGTGTGTGTGTGTAGATTGTGACATATTTTTTATTCATGCACCCAAAAAGCCCGAGCCTGAAGCGCAGCAAGCACCTCGTCCTCAATGGAGTGTGAGAGTGAAACAAAGCACTGCGTTTGTATTACACAGTAAATCAAGTGGTATTATTTTACCACTAAAATATTCAGTCTCTCAGGCACTTTTACTTTGGTCTCCAGCCATCAGTCAAACTGCTGAGGCGTGAGCAAGAGAAGGGGATAGAGAGAGAGAGAGAGAGAGAGAAGGAGCGATGGAGACTCCATCCTCCTGTAACATGTGTCTACAGCAATCTTGTTAAAGAATGCAACAGATCTGCGGCAGGCTCCATAACAGTATTTGTCAGCAGGAGTTAATAATTTATTAGCAATGCTGGGAGGGCTGCGCTCAGGCAGCTTAAGAGTGTGGAGAACTCCCCTCTGCCCCACCCCCACCTTCGACAAGCCCCATACAATACTACCTCATATTATTGAAAGGGAAAGAGGGGAAGTGAGGCAGTAATTCTCTGAACATATCCGAGGGCAACTGTACGCTGTTTTATTCCTCATATTTGGAGCGAGGATCACACAGAGCTGAGATCTAAAGGGGGGGCTGTGTGCAATAGATCAGCATAGACACAACAAAGATATTTGATGAGGAGCAGAATTCAGCTGAATGCAGCCGCTACCGATGTGTGTGGAATGTGATCATATTTTGTGATAGAATTGCACTGTTTACAGCCGCGGCGTCCGTGCTCGCCAAATAAAATCAGCAAAACAGCCCTGTTAGTACAACTACAGTGTATTCTGGCGCTGTTGAAATAACTTTACTCACATTAATAATTGAATCCGCTTCTCTGGAAAATAAGCTCAAACTGTGCTTTAACATGCTAAACAGTGAAAATGTGGTGAACTGAAGAGGTCAGCTCATAAATCCTCGACAAGCTGCCCTCCCTCCTGCTTGATTACACAACAACAATGGACAACTAACAAACCAAAGTAATCAATAAGCGCATGAAACGCTGCCTTCCTGCCGACTTTCTCAAAGACAAAGCCCCCGTGACTTTGAAGACTGGAGGCAGAGATGAGGGGGGGTCGGTCAGAGAAGAGAACTGCTCTATATATAGCTGACAATATTGCGCACATTTGAAGGATTAGGACTTAAGTTCTCCAGCCGTGGGCTCATATGGCCTGGAATGCTTTGAGTCATGAATTGTTCCCTGCGATAATGTTTCATCATCGTGCAAAGCAGCCTCTGCTTAATTGGTGAGTATTAGAGGAGTGTTGTGCACTGCTCATCTTATGGGTCTTGTGACTGCGAGGCCATGTGTCCTCAGCTATCCCGTTTCTCCGTTCATCGTAAAAGGCTCTGACTGACTTTCACCCTCTGTATCTGCTCTGTCACACTGTTTACCTTTTATAGACAATGGCGATAAGTAACTCCACACCGCCCCCCCCCCCTCCCCGACCACCCCAACCAGCGCGACATGCCCACTTGTCTGTCTCACTACTGATGTCTTGCACCTTCAAGTTTTCCCAACAGGGGAGAATATTACACCTTCCTCTTTGACATGTTGGCCGCAGACAAAAGGAGAGAAAATCCAATAAATTATTAAAAGCAAAAAGACTTTTTAAGAAATGAGCTATGACAGATAAAGGACTAAACTGTCCATGTGTAGCAATGTGTGCTTGTGCACATACAAATACACACAGATAAGCAGCGTGTGCAAATTTATAATTAATTCATGTGAAGAATAAGAAACAATTATAGGTCACGTTTCTTATATTTGTGTCTACATTTGCATAAAAGAAATGTTAGCATATGAGGTGTCTGCTAGAGATCATTTGATAGAGCTGATAAACAAAGCTGCTATGACTGTGCTGTTTTTTCACTTTGTCACTATGTTGTACTGAGGGAGCTTGTAAATATGTGTATCAAACTAAGTGTGCGCTTTTACTTAAAAAAAAAACATAGGTACTTAAATTGTGAATTTGTTTAATTAAATCAATTTCCAAATAATGAAAATAACCTTGAAATTCAATTACAAACATTACTAATCTGTTAAAGTGAAGTACATGAAGAAAATAGTTTTGGAGCCTTAAACCGTGTCTGTGCCTGTGTGTGTATGTGTGTGTGTGTGTGTATGTGTGTGTGTGAGAGAGAGAGAAAATCATCTGTGTGTTTCTCTTCAGGGGTTCCTCCTGTTCTAACAGGTGTCGTGGTAGGGTTCCTCTGGGTTCTTCACCTGCCATAATGAGATATTACTACCTGACAGCTCCCAGCTGGAGGAGCATTGACACGGAATCCACCGTTTAGCACAATTAAATTATCACCCTCCATTGTGATTGTGCCATGCTGTGCAGCAGCCAGGTTTCTGGATACATAATCAACTCGTAACGCCGGCTGCATACTGCACACAGTTAGTCTCTTTTTCCACACACACATACTTAGACGCAGAGTGTGCATGCACATACAATGTGTATATATGTTTGTCTGTTGTAGACTTTAGATTTAAAAACAGGGAAGTCAGAAAAAGAGACTGCTGGAACTAGTTTTTCTGTGATACATAAATTGATTTAAATCTCTGAAACCCTCGTCCGACAAAGTAATTATAGATAATGACATTAAAATATAGTAAATGGTTGGGAAAATAGAGATTTTTCCAACAAGGTAACCTACTGTACAGTGACTGGAGAGTTGTCTAAATGAATTTGTTTAAATTGTTCCTCCATTATTGTTGACCTTCCCTTGCAAAAAGTCAACTCAATTACAGCGCCACTTCATCCTCACTTCACACTCTCTCCCGATGCCTTCTCTATTAGAAACTGCCACAGCTACCACAGCTAAAATCCACACTCAAATGATAGCCACCCAGAGCAAATTAAGCAAGCCACCTGAAGTGCACACTTTACATATTGAGCAGAGCATTGATAATTACTTTGCAGGGTAAATTATTTGCAATAATATGCTGCTAGAGGAATTGCCTTGTATCTCAGTTTAAACACTTGTGCAGCTGCCATGACAGCATGGTTGGTGTCCTTGCCCCCCACGCAAGGCAAAGGCAGATGCAGGTGTGAGAGTGCTTAAGTGTCCCTGTCTGTCTACTCAGGAAGGGTCGATGAGCACTCACATACTGAACCCCTCGTTGCCCCCTCCTCCTCCCTCTCCCTCCGTCCCCCCCGTGCCATTGGCCCTTTTCCTGATCCCAGGACACAAGCTCGGAGCTGGATGGCATAACAGCCTCTCAGTTCCCCCGGACACACACACACACACACACACACACACAAGTTCACTCATGCATGTGCTTTCACAAATGAAGGATGGCCGTCCAAAAAATTCACCACTGGCCTTTTTTTTTAATGGACTCGCATCATTCTTTAACAGAAATTATCCACTAGAAAACAGACGTACTGGACGTTGTCAGCCAAACACACACACACAGCAGAAGACTCTGACGGTGGCAGGATTACAACTTCAGCATCCTCCTTCACCAGTCAAACTGTTTCCGTGCCTGAGAGGGGAAAAAATAGTGAGACAAGAAAAGCTGCTTGTTGTTTTACCCCACTTTCTTCTCTTTTGCTTTCTCCTGTTCTCTGGGCCTGCTGAGGGATGGAGCTCCCAAAGAAGCTTGTGTTGCTGCTGCTGGACTTGAGCAAAGCTCACAGCGAGTCAAGCCATCAACCAACACAACCCTATTTGCTGAGCAACAGTGGAGCTTTGTGGCTTGCCTCATAGTTGACAGTAAGTTATGAGGCCTTTGTGAGCAGGAGAAGGAAAACAGAGATCGGAATTTGGCAGGAACATAATAATACAGAATTCTCCTGTTCATGGAACCTGAAATTTTCATGGAAACAATCGAGCATTGTTGAAGGAAAGAAAAGCAACGGTGACAGATGAAATATAGAGTGGGGCCCCCCTTTTTGTTAAACAGTAAACAAAGCGCTATTCAGGCCAGGTCCATTCTGTCATTTATAAAGATAACTTCTTCTGTGCACTGGAGAGTTCGCAGCAAATGGCTGCACTTCAACAAATCGAGTGTAACATCTCTCACAGTTGCCAGAAAAGTGAGTTGAGGAGCTGGCTGGGGGGTGCCAAACACAAGTGAAGGGACGCATCCCAAGTTACCAAAGAGATGCACAATAAGTCTATAGGGAGCATAGAAATCTCAAAAGGGAGGGGAAGTTAAAAGGAAGAAAGCAAGGCATTATGGGCATTATAGCCAAAAACATTTAAAAGGGACCACAATCTCAGACTTTTGGCCAGAAACACAAAAACAATAGCTACTTATGAAGGAGACATTTTGCAAAGTGTGTGTGTGCGGGCGCTATGGTTGGCGGGCGTTATTGTACTGTATGGCAGAGGAACTGTGGGTCTTTGGTCTTGCCATCATGAGGTCATCATTGGCAACTTCAGTGCCCCACAAAACTGAAGTTGGTAGAGCTGCCGTTGGTTTGGACATCTGGAATGTCGACTCACAGTGGCACACTGAAATCCATCACTATCCTTGTTCCTTTTTTTCTCCCTTTGTGTCAAACAAGTCCTGGTCACTAAATTGATATTTGTAATATCTACACAAAAGAAAAACAATTTTATTCCCTTTCATTCTCATCTCATAAATACATTCCCGCAGCTAAGGGGGAAAAATTGAAAATTACCTTCAACACTGTTGTAATTAAGCTGCTCTGTTGTTATTGGAGGGGCTGAGGGGACAACAGCTCATTAGCTACAGTTAGACCTAACTCAAATTCTCTAGGTTTTTTTTCCCTATTCTTTTTTTCTCTTTCTGCATAAATTAATGGTATTCATTGAGAACGCTCACACAAGGGAAGGCACACAAATATCTCTCCCCTTGTGACAACTGGACTTCTTTTCCCCTCTTTGTCTTTGGACCCTTGAATTTTTTTTTTTTTTTTTTTTTTCAAAGGACTGTGAGAAGAAGGGCCGGGATAGAACCGGGGAGGGGAGAGAGTAGCCACGTTTCATGTGACACGTCAATTGGAAAATCAAAACAGGGGTAGTTCATTTGCTCCACCCAGATGAGGCCATCGAGCAGAGCCATGATGAATAGGGGTCAGGCAAGCCACACCTCAAAGATTTATGATTAAGGCTTATTATGTTGGGAAACTGACATTGATTGCTGATTTAAACCACTGAAACCAATTAATTTGCCAGTGCTGAATAGAAAGCATGGTCAACAGTGTGTGTCATTCTGACAGGTTGGACGGGAAGAAGCCGAGCAAAAGCGAAGGACTAAATGAATGGTGCCAGCCCTGTTTGGAGGTGGTTAAAAGTTACCACGAGTGATTGACAGCTGATACAAAAAAAAACAGAGACTGGAGAAAAATGAGATCTGAAGAGCAAAACCCGAAACCCCAGCCACTGATATGAGTAATTGCCCCAAAATTTGGTTCACAGAAGACATGTACAAGCTGCTGTTTTAGCAATGCTAAGATGGTTTCATTCATGGGCCGGCACTGAGAAAACCTGAGTAAATGAATGTGAAACATAGCTCTAATAAAATGAGAGAGCTGACAGACATGGTTGAACAGAAAAATGTGCTGTATTTCCACTCCGGGGACTCGGGCACTGTAGTGGATTAGACGCTGACTAAAAGTCAAAATGCCTCAGCAGCCTGCTGCTAACCATGTGTCTGACCGCTCATGCTGTGCTTCAGCTGTATTCTGCATTTGTCCAGAGCCGTGCAGAAAAAGAAGCAAGTGATATACCTACCACAATCTATTACCCAAGTGATTTTTGTGCTGTGTTCACGACAAATGCCACATTACGCTCGGCTGCATGTTATTTTTCCTCTGTGGCCGTTGGGGAAGCTTGTGTTTACCAATACCTTTTCCTCTGTGTTAGTTTCTCCTTTATTCTATGGCTGGCTCGCTCGGAGGACACATGCATCCTGACAGTGCTTCAAAATGAAATCATTAACTAAATTGCTTTCTTAAAAAGCCACAAGTGTGCAGCAGGATTTGTGTGTGTGTTTGGCTGTGGGCCATGGGCCTCTGGTTCCCAGGCAGCCTCTGCCCCGGCTCTGTTGTGGTTCCCTGCCACCACACTCATTATGCTCAGCCTCAGCACAGCACGGTGCACGGCTGCGGCTCGCCTCGCCTCACTCACTGGGCTAGTAGGAAATAATCTGGTAATCTCAAACTACTCCTCCATTTCAACTGGGGCCCCATTCACACAAAGAGACCCTTTGTCCTGAAACATTTATGACTGCTCTTTGAATCTCAATCAGGGAATCAATCAAAGGGGCATTAAACAAATATGGTTCTATATTTGATGTTAAAAGCTTAAAAGGGAATTTTCTGTACAGCTGACCTGATTTTTTTTACTCCTCTGGTATCAAACAACAATTCCTGCTGTGGCTTTTCAAAATGCCAACAAACTTAAACGATAAAGAAAATATCCATATCGGCATCGAATATCTAGGAATATAGATTTTAAGTATGAAAAAAACCCTTATGTGAATTTCACACACAGAAGCACACCTAAATTAATGCAGCCAGGCCAAAAACAATCTGAAAACAACTTTGTGGAAACTTTATCAATCTGCCTGAGATAGATTTCAATAAACAAAGTAAACAGAATGGAAGGTAAATAGGGACTGAAGGCCAGACAAATATTTGATAAGAGGATAGGGAGTGTAGCTGAGCTGTATGACAGGGTAGCTGAGGGCCCCACATACCCACGCACACACACACACACACACACACACACACACACACCTAACCCTCAACCCAGACTGTCTACCTGCTCTCCACTGAGCTGAGGATAGCAGATGTGTCTTTCACAGCCTGTAGAGTGTGTAACCAATCTGCAAACAATAGCTGGAACTTGACAAAGGTCGCTGCACTTGCAACACACTCTTTACAGTAAAGGGCAGTCAAATCCTATTGGCCACTTAGTTAAACCATGCCCTTTAGTTTTTTTCGTTTTTTACTTTACAGACGACTGAGGCATTTAACATTGAACACAAGCACAGTCCATAAATTGTGTATTTTCTGTTGGTGTCCGGGCCCATTAGTCAGCTGCTGTAATGCTGTTTGAGCTGCTCTGTAAGCCCCTTCACCAAGTTTAAGTCACCTTTTTGACCTCCTGTTAAGCTAACAGTTGGTGTAAACATGTTCAATCCTATTAACCTGCTAATATACACAGGTCCAGTAAAGTGCCATGTGCTGGGAGCCCATTCTGAGTCTTAATTACAACAGACAGCCATGACAGTGAAAAAGCTCCAGCACCAGCCATGGTCTCTGGTACCTGCCACTGTGACGACAGGATGTGGGGCAACAAAAGAGTTATGTTTCACAACACGCCAGAGCAGCGCCGCCTTTGTTTTAATACTGTTCAAAGTTTATTTTAAGGATTTTCAGTTCAGTGGCTATAAATGCATATGAGGGGAAATTTCAAAAATGTCCAGCCCTTCTTATGAATGAACCAAATATAGTGAGGAAAATGCAGGCCTAAATTTAAACATTGACTGTGTGTAGCCAAGGTGAACTGGTAAAAAAAAAAAAAAAAGAAAAAATGCCAGTGCTTTGATTTAAAAAAAAATACTTCTTCAGGTGATTCATTTATTTCATATCTGAAAGTGGCATAGGGTGACACAATGTGAAATGAATGTGAAAATTGTGGCCTTAGGACCATCGTCAGCAGAACGTCTAGAATATGTAATTCTAGAAACTTAAATGCGAGTAACAGTAAAGATGAATCATAAGAAAGGTGACAAGAGGCAGAGGATGTTTTGCATGAGTTCATCGACTAGTTGGGTGTGATCAGAAAGGCCTTATGAGTATCTTAGCATGCCAATTTATCAACACATGTAAACTCATATCTATTCAAAAATAAATAGATTAATAGTGGAACTTAAGATATGTAGATTGAGGAGAGAAATTTTGCAGAATACCAAGTGAAAACACAAATGAAAGCGTCAGTATCTTCTCAGCTGCTGAGTAAAAAATCCCCCATGTTTCCTCTCTGGCTGCACATTTACGTTGTTTGTGTTTTAATATTTGCATTGTTTCTTGGTTTGAAGCACACTCTTGTTTGTGTTTCAGACTCATATGGCCAGCACCTGCAGCTTGAGATCACTGTGTCACCAGAGCACACAAATCTTCAAATATAAAAACCTTCATTCATGAAATAGATCACAATTAACCATACATTTGATTTGCTTATTTGAATCGTGCAATTATCAAAATATGTATTATGTGTGCTGTGTATTACAGATATTGAAAATTGTACTGATTCTGTTTGCACGTCTGTGTAAAGGAGTTGGTGTTGTGAAGAGTTTGTGCGGTCTATAAAGCCTTCTCTCTGGTGTCAGCAGGGCAGCCTTCCAGCATCAGCCTGGCATATCAGCTATAAATGGCAGCTACATCACTACAGCTCAGGCTAAAAATACAGGACCCGGTTTCTTTCATTTCCCTCTATTCTCAATTGTGTGTGAACTTAAGCTGAGAAACCCTGTAAACCAGCTTTATGTGGAAAAAAATGAGTATTGGTTTTGGACCTGGTGACGAGCAAGTAACAAATCCCCAGTATTTTGACAGCAAAATGCAAAAAAATTATAGCATGAGAGACCTTTTTCTCTTTGCTTGCGAGCCAGGTTTCTAAGAAAGCTCTCTAAAAAGCTATCAAAAGTTTCAAAATTTCCCACAACCCCCTCCTGTGGGTGTGCCTGCAAAGTGCTTCACTCCCGTCTCTTGAAAAGCTCTGAGGGATTGCATCATGGGACGGGGTGTAAGACGATGGTAGCAACATACTGTAACATGGGGGAAATACCTCATGTGGGTTGATTCATAAACACCTTGTGCACTGGCTGGCTGGACTCTCACACTGGTCTGTGCTGTGCTGGTTGCAGTGGCAGAGCTGCACTGTGCCCAGTGCCAAGTCCCTACACTGGCCTGAGTGCTGTGTAAGGACACACACACACACACACACACACACACAGAGAGAGAGAGACGCCGAGTCACAGATTATAGCGTGGCTCTGTTTTTAATTGAGTCTCAGCCTTTGTGGTGTCTGTTATCTCTGACTAATAGCATACATTGGCCCTCTCTCATTATCAGAGTGGGTCTTTATCAGAGACCCTTGTTTGATACAGTTAGAGTCGATGCATTATGAACCACACACACCAAGAGTCAACAGTGATCTGCATATTCAATAACTTCCGTAATTATATGCGCAATTCATCAGATGGGATGTGATTGCAGGGGAAGTGGAATAGAGTGCAATAGAGAGGAGCAGAGAGGTCTGATTCCTGGAGGACTAAAGTCTAATCACAAAACTAACATGATAATTGAAATCTAAATTGAAAGGCTTAGCTCTCGGGGAGAGTATGTCAGACATGGAGTGTCGAGGCGCTGGTGAGAGTGGAAGAGTGGCAGGAAAAATGAGATTTAAACGTGCGTGTTGTACACAAGCCATGAACAATGCACACATGAAAAACCCACCACAGAAATATTATAACAAGCTCCAAAAATGTCTCCGTAATCCGGTCGGGAAACTTACTTTGAGCTGGGAAGCTGTGTACAACATTTAGAGAAAACCATGAAATTTGAAAAGATTTTTAAATATTTCAGTCACCTTTATGCACAAACTGGTTGAGTCAGAAACCACAGAGTTCACAGTCACTGCTCATCTCAGTTGTCTTGTCATTACTGTAAAATGGTGTAAAGTTCAACACTCACTATGCGTTCGGTTACTTTCGATTCCATGTGTAACTCCTGGCTTATTTCTGAAACATAATTCGCTCATCAATTTCAAAACGCTTCTTTATTAGTGTAAGGAGAAGTATTATAAACCCAGGGAAATATATACATCTTGTTTTCCTGCACACACTCACAGCCTGGCCCTGGAGAGTGTGTGTCAGAGGGCAGCTCAATAACGGCTCAATATTCCACACTGTCACCATCATCCCTCTTTGCTTTAGTAGACCGTGCAACGTGGCCTTTAAATTCCTATTTTCAAGAGGTGACTAAAGCAGTGGCTTAAAAACAATTGTGTGAAACATGCATTGAACAGAATGCTTCGTGGCCTCACATGAGCGTCTGACTTCAGCTGTTCATTTATCCTTTTGCCCTCCTACGTCGCAGCAGCTAGAGAAATGCAAATACAGAGGTAGTTTTTTTTTTTTCCTTTCACGCTGGATTATTAGTGTCGTTTTGCCAAACACATTCTGTGGACTTACACACAATCATATAAACAACTTTCCTCTCAGGTGCGTGTAATCAAAGAGAGTATTGTGTCGGGGCATTGCGCTGAAACAAAGCTGTCCTCCATTTCACCTCACAGGCTGTGCATGCCTTCACATTCACTTCTCCTGTTGGACTCATAGTGAACGCAACCCAAAGGAAGAACAGCAGAAAAGTCCTCTGTCTCGTTCTCCTCTCCTCCCCCTTTCTCTGCCGTCCCTCCCCGAGCAAAGGATTCATATTCATCCCTCAATAACATTTAATTAGTAATGCCAAATTCATTAACCTGTACTGCTGTTACGCCGGCCTCAGCCATAAATTAGCTTAATGTGAGCCGACGTATTGCAGCTGTAATAAGGGACATAAAACTCAAAGAGAAACACATACTGTTCCTCCATAGTCATGGATCATTATAACTCAGCAGTGTTTTAGAGCAGGAGCATTCCTTTACACAGTAGCAGCTCTTTAGCAGCTCTTAACTATAAGCCCATCAAACATTTTTTTTTTTGTAATGCCTAAGAAATTTGTTTTAACGTCGATTGAAATATAAAGAATATTATGGAGAAGCATTGCTCTTGACACCCCCTGTTTTCATCACCACTTCTCACCTCAACATTTTCAGTGCTTTAGCTAAAATACCTACAGCACCGCTGAGTGTTCAATGCCGATGAGACTGTAAAGAACCTGAAGAAATGTGGTGCTAAGTGTCGGTCAGGAGTGCAGTGTTCAGGTGGGAGAGTTTATGTTGTTCCCAGCCGAGCCCAGGTGCCAGGGACCAGTGCAGAATCTGCTGTATCAGGAGAAGAGATGCAAGAGACAATTCCAGCAGCTTCTGACAGCTCTGTCTAATTGCGCCAACTCTTTGGCATCTTGTTTGTGTTTATTTAATCAGCTGAGGGAATGTGTACATTTTGGCTGTGGGGCATGTTACCCCCTCATCAAGAGGAGATGTGTTACCAGCAGCCGTCTCTGTCAATCTTGTTTTCCTTTAAAATCGTTCAAATGGACAAACTTGAGGCTTAGTTTCTTGGACGGACGAGCGGATTCGGGAAACAACCTGCTATTGTAAAAACCTCAGACGACCTTCACTGTCCTAGGATTACACGTTGACCTTCCAGCTCCTCTATCCCCCAGTGATCTCGCCTAACAACTCGCACCAAAGAGCCTATTAGGCCTGGATCCCACTTTGTTGTTAAAAAGGGTCTTGTCCTTTCAGAACACTCACTTCCTCGCTTTCTGTTTTTTCAAGCATCCATAGGTGCTGGAGGAACACAAGTTCATTGTTCCCTCGCAGATGGAAGTTGGAGTTACCAGGGTAACAGCTCTAATCCTCCCTTTTTTTTTACCACTTTTTTCATATTAACAGCCTATCGAGTGCTACCTTTTAAGTCACAGGCAAGAGCGCTCGCTCACTTTTAATTAGCTATGATTCTGTTTGCCAGGAGACAGCATGATGAGCTAATCGAAATTTACGAAATAATGACGTACTGCAAGCAGCTACTTCTTTCTCCTGAGGCCTGCTCCAAGAATAACAATAATGAGGCCATTATCGAGGATTGCGCCTTAAAACGCTGCCCTGCCACCAAAACAGAGGACATAATTGTTCTGGTGTTTTCCATACAATCAACAACCCATTGTTGATGACTTGAGAACTAAAGGAGCAAAGAATGGGTGCCATAATGATTGGTCTGTGCTGCCATGAAGATCCAGTACAAAGTGTCCACTGAGGAAGGACCTCGATAGACTACTGATTTGCTTGCGAGGGCTCTGGATGAAGACAACTGTCTCGCTTTGTGTTAAAAAAAAAAAAAAAAAAAAAAGTCCTTTCTGCTTTTTGTCTGTCTTGCCGCTCAAATAGCCCCCAAGCCGCATTAGAGAAGAACCATTCATATGGTGAAAGGCTGGGAGTCACACAGACTCATGTGAAGGGGCCACATAGTTGCTGGAGAGAATGGCCATTTATATAACCTCCCTCCAATCAGACCAAATATAACTGATCTCCAGCACAAGATCATAAAAGGTGTGTTTGTTACTTGTAAGAAAGCTTCAAGGTGACCATTGCCTGTAAAGAGTCAATTTGCTAGTTATGTATGTCAAGTGAGCTTGATGCAACATGTCATGATGACTCAATTAGATAATTGCCCATCTATGCTCCAAAACTAACTAACTGCATTACAAATGCAGCCCGGCCATCTGGGAATGAAAACTTCCCACAGAGCAGATTATGATAAATAGAGGCTGAAAATAAAATATTTTGTCAAAAGTTCCACGTCTAAACTTACTGGGTGAGAGCTCAGCGGGTTTGTACAAACACGGTGCTGCACCTATTGGCTGTGCTCTATTGTAAAGGAGTGAGAGAGACAGAGCTCGAGGGCAGGAAAATGCTAAGTGGGCCCCTTAGCCTAGTCAACCTTCAGTGGGTTTCATTTATCTTCATCTTGTTAGACTAAATTAATTAACAATCTCAATGTTACACACTTTCTCCTTTCATTACATCAAATAATGGCAGAAATGTAGGGGGAGGTCCTGCCCACTGGGAGCAGACAGAGACTGAAGACATCTCTCTCTCTCTCTCTCTCTCTCTCTCTTTATCTGATTATCTCTCTCTCTCTCTCTCTCTGTGTTCACATCTCTGTGTTCTGTCTCTCTTCCTTCCCCTTTCTCTCTCACGCTCACTCTCATTTTCTCAGTCTCTGACTACACAAACAAAAACCTGTTAAACGTCCTCCATAAACACATAAAAAATTGATCTGAAATGAAAACACATCCTCTTCTCAAAAGAGACAAACTGTGAGGCTAGCAGTAACACGAGCATGAAGAGTTGTCTATTAAAGACGCTGCTGCACGTTGTATGCTGCAGATCAGAGAACTTTTGCGTTAGTTTAGAAATGTGGGGATTTTAAACAGACTGGCATTATTTTTTTTTGAGACAGTACAAAGGCTTTGACTTGTACGTTAAATGTGAAGAGTTTGATGTATTTTTTACGACGGCCACGCATCAGGTGCCGTTAAGATGCACTTTAAAACTCTCTGTTTGTGCAGTATGACTCAAACCCAAACTCATGACTCATTACAATAATGAAAAGCCCATCCGGTGTGCTACTGAGATATGACATACAGTATGAAAAGTCAATAGCATCTGCACACTGGAGCTAAAATGTATGAGCGCGCTCAGAAAGCCCCCTTTGACCTAATTCAGTTGCTTGGGAAAAGATACTGGGATTCTTCACTGGAGGAATGTCTAACTGCCACATCCATCCACCCCTGTTTCTATCCTTTTCTCCCCTTTCACCCCTACCCCCACCCCACAGCCCACTCCAGGACACAAGTCTTATCCAAGCAAAAGGGCTAACCCTGAAGCAAAGCCTGCCTTTAATCTTGGCCTGATTGTTGAGGCCTCCAATCTCCAGCCAGTGTGCGTGATATCTTTCTACTGGCTCTTCTCCTTTAATTAAAACAGACACTGACAGAAGGATGTGGATTAGCAGCGCAATAATGTGTTTACTTAGAATAATCACAGTGTTTTCTCACAGCTATGAGAACAAAAGGAAATTGTTGAGAAACGGCCAAGGTCAAAGGTCATGTTTCTTTTTTTTTTTTCTTTTTTTCCTCCTTCTTCTTTTGTGGATGTGGGATTGCATGTCTTTGTGTATTTGGCTCCTGCCAGACCTCTTCACTACACCGCACCGCTGCAACATGCACAGCAGACAGTACATCTTTAGCACAGTTAGTTATCCACCAAACTGGTTTCGACAGGTGCTGAGAGTTAAACACTGCCATCCACTTTGTACCATTGCTCCAAAAAGAAAGAAAGAAAAAAGCGGAAATGAGCATAGGCAGCGTGCGCTCAAAAATGTAACACGCTGTATGCCTGAATAACTCCTGTCAAACTATACCACACCAAAAAGACACTACGAAAGATAAAAAAGATACTGTACCTTTTTTACATTACATATTTTATTTGTTTACCGTAGCAAACAGTGCGTGAGTAAATCAAGTATTTATGAATAGGTTGTAAATATATGCAGTTTATATGTAAATAATAAATAGCTCTTTCAATTTGTGAAATAGAATAAAATAAAAAAACAGCTTCAGGTAGCAGTCGGAGCTATGCAAATGTGCAATCTTATTTTAGTAAAATTTTAAATGCTTGAATTCTAAATATAAATAAAATACATTTAAATGCATAAGAGATTTGCCTGTTGAATTCCTGAAGGACATTTTGACTGGCGAGAGTAATGGTATCAAATTGTCCTTTCTTTTTAAAATGCCCCCAACAGTTCGAAGAGAAAAAAAATGCTGTTAATTTAATCAAATAAGTGACCTTTTGAAAAAGAAATCAAAGAGGATTCATTAGCTTTAGTAAAGTTTGGCTGACAGCAGCTTTGAAAGGCAGATGCTGCTGCTGTGGCTTCTAATGAGCCAACCCTAATTAGGGAGCAACACTGCAGCCTAGAGAAGGTGGTTGACTAGGAAAGGAGCCAATGGTAAATACACTCTCTTATTTACTTCCTCTGTGTGTAATGACAGCACAATTTTTAATTAGAATCACAGGAAGGGTAAAGACAAAAAATGTAAATCTTTATGGTAGGTTGAATACAAACACGTAACACAACAGGAAACAACAGTACATCACAAAACAGATATGCCAGCTTCTGCCTCACCCCAACATCCCTGATTAGGGTGGTTAGCGAGGGAGGGCAGATGGGGAGAGTGGTCGGACAAAAGCATGCAGTGTAAAGACACAGAAAGCCTGATCTGCTGGGCCTTTAAGCCGTGAAAGGGAGAGGAGGGGGGGGGGCGTTGGGGCAGCTCATCTACATGTTGTGTGCTTTCAGTCTGACTGGAGGCTATCAGGGTGAGCATGCCCGTCAGCCACACACTGCATGAACACAACCATAACACACAGCTGGGGTGAACACGTTAGAATCCACGTTTGACATTGTTCAAATACACAGATACACATGCGCACACACACACACACACAAACATGTGCACGCACACACAGGACAAAGTCTAAAGCTAACAATGTGTCAGAAAGCTTAACCCCTGTTACCCCGCTACCACCCCTGCCCGACCTGTGATCCTAAATGGCAACAACGGAAATGAAACTAACCTCAGTAAAAAGCTGCTACGAAGAAAGCCCTCCATGTCAGCGTGTGGGGTTCTGGCAGGAGAAATCACAGAGAACCATTTTCACTATGAAACGAGTGATAATCAAGAAGAAGCACAAGGAGGAAGGAGGGAAAGAGAGAAAGAGGAAAAAGAAAGAAAGGAAAACACACAGAGCATACATCTTCCTCCTATAATAAGGCATGTCTTTAATTAAAGCAGAAATATGGCTACGAACCCATCCTCTCTTTTTATGAACTGACATCATTAATTATACCTCTTTCCATCGAGGGAGTGGATTTGCATACAACATGGGTTTGCACTGAGAGCCTGATGATATGTTTGCATCAAATAAACTCTGCCGACTGATCTCTATACGGTCTTTTTCCGTGGCTGCGTGCAGATATATACATGTACATCCAGCACTGTAACCGCAGATCCCAGAGCAGCCCGGTCTGTTCAGAGTAGCCAACGGTGGTCCAGCTGCAGCCCATGTGTGGCGAGGGTGCTGTGGCTTCTGGGAGCCCGGCCGCAAGGGACCCAAGCTGGGACTCACAGCGTCAATGAGGCAAAAGGATGTGGTCATGATGTCACCACTCGCAGGGGTCGTTCAGAAGCCTTACCCACAAAATGCTGGAGACACATGGCTAAAAATGACAACAGGTTTCCATTAGCCTGTGTTATTGCTCTGTATAATATACACTTTTACTGTGTGAAGATTGGTTGAAAATTGATTAGGACTTCCATGTGCTATGTTTTAAGTGGTAAAAAAAAAACGAGCAGCGATTCCAGAAAACAGATTTGTGAGTGGGACTTTTGTCGGTGGTTGAAATTTAAACGTCTTTCAGATCTCACAACTGGCCTCATAAAGACACTCAGCCGCTGATATATGGCAAGGATATCTCGCAAAAATATTTTCGGCATTATAACAAGTCATTTCACTTCGACATTTCATCACTCCAACAAAAATTCAAGAGCTTTTAAGTCTGCGGATCAAAATGCCTGCTGTGAAAATCACCACTTTTTTTTTTTAACACCAATGGAAAGAAAAATACCCTTTTCTTAACTTCTTCTGTTATGACACTCCCTCATGCACATCGTCATGAACAACACAAAACATAACCGCAAATGACATCTCAGCCCCTAAACACCTTAACTTTTAGTGACATGGGTGTAATTTGGCATTTTCTCCCCTTGCTCTCGTTGCTTATGAGACAAAGCCTCTGAGAGAATGGAAAGAATGAGCCGGGCCCAAGGACACTGTGCCTTTCAGTCTGGCCAGCACTTAGCGAGGCAGCGGATCCTCGAGGCCCAGAGGGCTCAGCCGACACTTTTCTCACAATAAGGTGTCTGGGGAGGCGGGAGTGGCAGAGCTGGGGGCGCTGCAGCTCTGCTCTTTTCTGCACTCAGCTGGGCCCAGAGCACATAATACCATCACCACGGCACAGCACGGCGAGCCAGTGACAACGTGAGAAAACAACCGTCAAACAGTGCAGAGCAGATCAAGCGTGTCTCCTCACTTCTCTAAGTGAAGTGCAAAAAGCACACATACTCTGAAGCGGGCGCACACAAACTAAAACAATTACCAACACCAACGTGAATTCGCTCTGAACTTACAGCACATGCAAGCAAATTCTAGCAGGCATTTACATCCTGCAAACCTTATTTCAGAGATTAGGAAGAGGAATAGAAACAGTATTGACTTTGATGCAGAAACTGACGTTTACACATAAGCAGAGACAGGATGAACAGAGAACTGTTTTTTTCTATTATCTGAATGTGTTTTTATTGATTTCACTGGCACCTGAATCCTTAGAGAGAAATGAAATAGATTAGGCTAGACTGGCTTTCTATCTTTATCTCTGGTCTTATTCCATAACCCTTGTTCTTTCGCTCTGTGTGTGTGCGCTTGTGTTTCCTCAGCTGTGCCTGCTGTCTCCAGGCCCACTGTGGTCAGAAACAACTGAACTTAGCCTATGGAAGCAAAGGTGCGGTTTGGAGCGCAAATGACCAAAAGCAGGAAAAAGTGACTGAGCCACATTGTATTTGCTCTTCTCCAAAAAAACAAGAATGTCTTTAAATTAAGGCTAGGCCGCAATTCAAGGGCAGGCTCTCTGGTGAAGGAGAAGCAGGGAGGAGAGACATCACTAAGTTGGCCTGGCCCGGTCTCCAGCAGCACGGCAGCCCTTTCGAAGAACGAGGCCCTGCCAAGAGCTGCCTCTGCCTAACCAAGTCTCCCACCATCTGCAACAAATGTGCTCTATTAAAGCAGTACCATATGGACAACAAGCTAGCTATTAACACGGCTTCAGCACATCCCCTTAACCTAGCCCAGATTTCAACTTCCAGTCAAATTGACTGCTGATTTAATGCACCGCCAGCAGCCATGTGGGTCTTGGCACGAGACGGCACTCTCAGCCTTCAGTCATTAACAGGCTCACGTAGAGCGCGGCGCACAGCGAGACACACAAGTTAGAGCTCCACAGATCCCACCAGTAACTACAGCCCAGGTTACTTGGTGCATCCTAACCAAACCCATATGAGAAAAAGTAGCAATATCCAAAAGAGTCTGCGCTGATCCAGGAATTCCAACCTTCTTTAAGACAAGTAAACCAGGGCTCAAAACACTCTATTGTACGGAGTGGAAACCGGCTCATGAAGCAGATCTGCCCACAGAGCTGCTGCAGTGGCAGCCTAAGTGGTGGCTCATGTCTCACTTCTTCCACAGTGATGGAGAGCGCATTTGCTCCCTCTGCATGGATCCAAAATGGCAGTGATTAACCCTGCAGGGTGTGTGTGTGGGGGGGGCGGGGGGGCACTTTAATCCCTGTGGGCCGGGCGGCCATGTTGACGCCTCTCCCATCTCTGAGTCATGGGGGGACCCACCCACCGTTCACAAAGCCGCGCTCTCTTCTCTTCGACCATGACGCCACGGCTGTGAGCCCTCTGTTCTCTGACCCAGAGACGACAACACACACTCACACACACACACCAAATCAATTACAGCTCTATGGTTTGAACCCCACTCCAAAGTTCAGAAAATTGTGTTTGTTTATTTTTTCTCCTCCTGTCTCAGCTGCTTCAGATACTGTACGTAATTAGAGTGGAAGCACATTTCTTCTCTCAGAGGCCTGAATGTACACAGAGCTGCAGACTGACAGAGACAAAGTGTTGGCAAAAGTCAGAGTGCACTTTGTTTGTATTTTACATTTTGATTTGAACCTTGCTTTAATTATTTACCAGTTTTGTCTATTTTGCCAGTAAAGATTTTTTTTTTTTAATGAACCGATAATTCCAAAAAGAGTTTCTTACAGATTAAAAATCAATAGCAAGCTTGGTTTTAAATTCTTGTCTTAATATTATTAGAGACCTGCTAAGGATTTAGCCCAAAAAACAAAATGCATATAGCAAAGTGAATAAACAAGCTCACTGGACGACAACATCTCTACCAGTAGCGTCCCTATGCAAATTGAAGTGATAAGCTAAAGACTGCCTGATGACAGTGTAATTAATTAACCCTTTCAGTGCTCTCAGTGGAGCAGTGGGATGTGTGAAAAGGTACTGTTGGTTCGAGAGGAGGGAGATCCGGCGGGGGGGGGGAAGCTGTCCAAGCAATCCCAACATCCCAGCAGACAGCTTTACGCCAACTCAACACCCAGTCACATGAAATATGGTGATACCTGTTCCAGCACATGTGTCCACACACACACTGACATATGTGCATTTACACCTACAGTGCAGTACACACACACACACAGACACACACACACACCTAATGTTACCTTTACTAATGGCTATAGTGTCCCATTGACCCCTCCCTGCACCCCCTAACCTACACACACCGTACATACACATAGGCTTGCACGTACGCACACACACAGACACACACACACACACACACACACACACACACCTCAGTCAGAGCTGCCAGATGAGTAGTGAATTAATTTGTGTGAGCCACTCCAACATTAAGAAGGTGTGTTGAAAGGTGTCTGCTCATGTTTCAAATTAAACGCGCTGCTGGTCAGCATTAGCACCTCGCCACCCGTCGGCAACTGACACTTAGGGGGCTGGGGGGATGGGAGGAAGGAGGGGAGCCCATCCGCCGTTCACACTGGAATAATTAGAACATGTCAGGAAGAATTAATTTCCTCATTTTTCAAAAGGATACACAGAAATTACCATGTTATTATATGACAGGGTCCCTGGGAGGATTGGATTAAATTTGATTTCTTGCGCAGCCCACACAACAAATTAAAGTCATAAATAAGATGGAAAGAAGCGGGGCACAGAGCATATGTTTATGGCAATGAGTGAAGCCAAGGGACCAGAAACAACTATCTTCATTTCATTTTATTTTATTTAAATCAGGCCGACACCGTGTGTCTGAATGACAGCAGCTGCTAATGGGTCGAGATTAGAGGCTCCTTGATATTAACACAGAGATCAAACAATTTCAGCTAAAAAGTGGTGGAACGTACAGTGTGTTTGCTGCTAGATGAGCCTGAGCTGCACAGAATGACCGGCTCCTGCTTGGTCCTGGTCTTAGGAGGACAAAACTGGAATTAAATACTCAACTTGAATATTCAGCTTTTTATATATATATATATAAATATGACACGTGGCACAGTGTAATGCTCATCAGCCTGTTTGAGAGTTGCAAGTATCAGAGCTAATATTTCACCCTGTCCGAGTCAGTCAAGCACAGTTCACTCATTGTGGACAAAAGAGACAAATGCAGAGTTTAGAAACAACAACTGGTTCCATGTAAAAATGCATTAAAAACAGATTGTCCTTACTGTCCACATTGTGTGCAGAGAGGATATTAGTAAAACTACGAAGAAGACAATCAGATTAAATTGTTTATTTAGGATGGGATTAATCCCAATTTAAAGAGCACATTCGTCTGACACTGGACACCGTCTCTCTTCTTCCGGCTCAGATTAGACTTGTTAGCTCACTGTTACAATTTTATACTGGCTTTCCTGGGAAGAGTTTTTCAACTCTTTCAAAACGGGCCATCATTAGAGTCTAGCACTCCCCTGGGCACCACAAACTTTAAATAATTTGCGAATCAATTAACTGGCTACTCTCAACGCAACAGGGATTTCACACTCCAGGGTCGTGGTGCATTATCAGTTGGAGACGATTCATGGCGTTTTGGGAGAAAAGTTCATGGTTGAAATCATTAATTCATTTTACCGGACTTTTAGTTATGCATTACTTTCCACAGCTGGGGTAGCAAGAAGATTAATGGCATGTTCTTTGGTCCTGCCGTATATAGCTACTAGGTGAAAGTGTGTCCTACGGAACGAGGGAAGATGCCTTGAGAAGCAGGACAGCAGCCAAGTCCATATTAGGTTTTTATTCTTCTGACAATGAAATAAAGTCCATCAAACCCTCAAATAATAATAATAATAATAAACTCAGAGGTTAGGTCCTTTTCATGTGATTAAATATGGACTGTACTTAATCACCAACTGTAACGAGAGCCTAGACAAAACCCCACCTAATCAAATTGCCAAATGCATTTTAGTTTGAGCACTTCAAAATGAGGTCGTTCATGAGTAACGCTGACTATTAACTGAATGCAGAGTTTACAAAGATGGGTAAAGTTCACGAGGGTTTTCCACATTCTCGACAGGTAATGACATATGCAACAATTAGTTTTCCAAATTTGCGCTGGGATGCTCTGATGTAATTGAGGCTGATGAAATTAAAATCTTTGTTAAGGCGGCCTTTGTCAAGCGGTCTCTGTTTAGCAACATGTTGACCATAATCACTGCAGGGTCAGTGGACTGAAGAGGCCCATTTCATAAATAATAGATGAAGAATAACCATTCAAAGGTTATTCATTTTCATTTTATGGTGAAGTGCTGTTTATTTAATTTCTGACAAAATGGCTCCCCCGCATCCTCCCCTCGAGTGGTGCCATCGATAGTGCGCTGAGAGCTTTGAGACCGTGTGGCTGTTGCTCATTAGATAAATGGCACACACTAACAAAGAGAGTATATGGCCTATTCTGATGGTCTAACATATCCTCAGGTGTCTCCAAATGAGATTGCATGAGTGTAATTAAACACGTTCTATAAGCGCTCCAGACACAAATTAAATTACTTCCTGTCATGTTTTGAGATTAATTAAACCTGTAGGTCAAAGGATCTAGATTTCAGATTGTATGAGGATGCAACTTAATGTCCCAGCAGAGTGGGATGGAAATGAATGCTAGCGCACTTGGGCTTCGTGCCATGTTTTCCCTTATAACAACTACTGACGGGTGCCTGATAACATTACAGTGACTAAATAACAAAACCATTAATACTTTAGTTTCAAGTCTTTATTATATCGAAAACTTCAGGGGTGAGTTTGTTAACTGTTTTTAGCATTTTTAGCTGGACCAGCAGGGGGCAGTAGACACCGCAAATTCTTCATATCCTGTTAAATATTTGCAGTTTTAAAAAATATTTTCCGAAAAGCATATGTGCCATCCCAAGATTTTGCTTTCTTTCATGCTCTGAGAGGATGTTTCGAGCACTTAAACATTGAAAACTACGCACTGTCTCAATGATTTGCACTAAACCATGTTAACTCCTACAGGTTCCTACAAATCCTATTGTAGCTGAAGGCAGATAAAAAAAGTCAGTCCTTGATTCTTATACACAGAGCTTCTGCAATAACTCAGCTGGGATTTTGAATTTTTTATTAAATTGTCTCTTAGTGAAGCTAGCTATATTATAATACACCACCTTATATTATAATACACCACCTTATATTATAATACACCACCTTATATTATAATACACCATCTTATATTATAATACACCATCTTATATTATAATACACCATCTTATATTATAATACGCCATCTTATATTATAATACACCACCTTATATTATAAAAGGTTTCAAAAGAGATGCTGCTGCAGCAGGTTGATAAATGATCAGGTGTTGACCAGTGGTTGATGCAGTTCTCTATTAGCAGTCCCACACGTGTTGTTCTTAACATTACAATCAACTATTTGCACGTCCCAAACAAAAACTGACATATGCTCAAAGTTGGACTTCTCCTCTATTTCAACTGAGACATGTTTATATGGCTAGTGTTAGTGATGCCTCTTATTGGTGTGTATGCAGTGTTTTTAATCACTTTGATTAATTAGATGCTCTGTTTATTTCCACTCTTCATGACTGGCTGTCATAGTGTGGAAATTTTACGAGCTCGAGCCATTCACAACAAACTCCACAGAGCTGACAGGCAGCAGCAGAGAGAGCTCGCCTTTGGACAGGAGCTTCTGAGCAGAAGACAGCGTGTGACGTGAAATGGTGTGATTAAACAATGGTAAATGGCCATGAACTTTGAGTTCAGAGAGACATTTCCCAGCTGTTATTGAAGAGCTTCTCAGGCACATTAATATGACTCCCATGATATCTCCAACTGACATTTGGAAGGAAAGAATAAATCAACTAAGTTCCTCACCTTTATTTGCTTAATATCTAAGATACATTTTATTGGAAAACCGGCACGAGCAGCAGCTGAGCAAAGATTGTTCAAGTAATATCCGTATCGATGCAGAGAGGACTGTAGTATTCTCTATTCTCTTTTTTAAAAGCAAAAATGCTGCTTTTCATAGCAACTGTCTCACTGAATTGATTTTAAAACATACATATTTTTGTCTGCAACCAGAGTGACTCTGACCTGATTTGAACATAGATCTGATATTGCCTTGGTATGAAAGGATGAATATGCGTTCCTATTATAGTTTTCAAGTACTACGGGGTTATCTCTATTATCTAATTTTGCTCTTTTACGCCACGGAGATACCGAAGCATGTTTGTGGACTTGGGAGATGAGAGAGCATATAAACTTTCCCTTTATTCCACACAATTTTAATTTGATTGGTTTCAAAGTGTATTCTAATTACTGTCATCCAAGGTTCCACATTTCTGACCAGTGTCACCGATAAAAGACTTTTCAGCAATGACTGATATCTATTTTCCCTAGTGTTTTCTTTTTTTCTGTTAGGCTTTAGTCATTAAGTTGCTTACAATTAATGAATACTAGAAAGCATGATTTGACCTTAAAATTTCTACTCCCACACGACAAACAGAATTATAGCACAGGAGGAGCAATAGAGTGTGAAAAAAAAGGAGAGGAAAAAATGAATCCTGCGTAACCAAAACACAATACTGAAGCAAGACAAAGTGCAGGAGAAATAAGTTGGATCTGATGTTTAGAAGGTCTGTCAGTAACTTGGTGGCTATAGAAGTGTCTAATTGTGCATACATTGTGTGCCTATCCAATTGTCCACCTCATTTGACGCAGGTGTTCAGTGTGGGTGAAAGACAGCAGGGGAGCATGAGACATGTGGCAAGACAGAAAAAGCTGAAGAGGCAAATGGATACTTACAAAAACTGAAAGACTCAATCCCCAGCTTCCAGCGATCACTGGTCGGTAGATTTTGAATTCATGTAAAAACCTGAAACGTGAGCAAAAAGAAGACAGAAAACATTTTAAGTCATATCATCGATATTACTGTATAAATATCTTGCATTTGATGAAAATGCCACAATTGTTAATGCGCTTAAATAACTTTTTGTTTGATCTTTTAAAAAGAGCACCAATGAATTCGGAACGTGGTTAAAATAAACAAAGGCCTTAGATAAGCATATTTACCTACACTAGGACAAACAGAGACAGCAGTAGAGGAAGAGAATGGGGGCCATGGCGGCTGCTGGCTGAGGGTCAGAGTCTCCACAGCTGAGCTACTGTAAGACAGCTTTGTTAGTGTCTGACCTCCAGTCCACACAGCTGCCTGTCACCAGTGGGAATCCGTCCTAGACGATGTTTGAATCTACTTCTCTGCTACCTCATTAATCTGTCTTCCAGTCAACGGATTGTGCTAATAAACAGCTTTCACACAAAGTGCTTGTTTTATTTAATTTTGCTTTCTTTCTTCAAGCGCTGCCTCGCTAATGATTTATTTAGGGGCCATGCTCCGCTGGTTTCGGCATGTCTTGTTGAAGTGCTGCAACTTGAAAGCTTTGTTCGAGAAAATGCGCAGGAAACTCCAGTGCAGCGTGTGTGTGTGTGTGTGTGTGTGTGTGTGTGTGTGTGTGTGTGTGTGTGTGTGTGTGTGTGTGTGTGCAGTTTGAAACATGGTCGAAGTCAGATTTTAACCCGCAGTTAAGAGGCAATGACAGCAGAGATGAAACAATTCACTGATCGCACCGTCTAGCTGGAGGGAGGAAAATGCTGTAAGCTCATTCATGTTCATTTTCTCACATTATCTAGTGTTTCACAATAAGCCAAGATCTCATTACCAGCTGATTTATACAATTAGTCCGCCTCAGCACTGCCAATTAAACAAGGCCAAGGGTTTTTTAAGGTCACGCTTAACTGATCTGTCACTAATTTGCACCGCAGCACCTCAGTCTCCCATCGCCGGGGCCAGCGAGCCACCAACAAAAAGACCAGATAAATGTACCAACCACCACTGCATTGTTGTCAGAGCCTGAGCACGAAGTCTGCTATGTGGGAGGCTGGAGGGTTAACAGGATGAGCCAGATAAAGGCAAGAGTTGCAGACAGGTCTGAATGTGGTAGCCTTGAGGCTGGAGGTGACAATGGGGGAGAGGGGACCCAGGTGACCCCGGCTAAATGGAAAGCTGTTACATGAATAGCACCTCTGAGTTTAAAGTCTACTCCATGCCTCTCAAATAATGCTAAACACACACGATTTCACTGTTATGAACTGTGCTGCAGCCGCAACCACCCACTCCCGTGTTCACACACACACACACACAATTAACTTATATTAGTAGCTATTCAGTCCACACAACAATCCCTGCCTGCTGGATAAACCACATATTACATGGATGGTAATTCAATAAACCAGTCTCCGTCAAACATGTGACTATAGGCTTAATGCCTGTTGTGCAGAAATAAATGAGAGCTCTTGTAATTACAGAGTCGACGTTAACAAACCTTTGAATTCATAATCTGATGTTAATTGAGAACAATGAGGTTCGTAATAAATGGGGAAATGTATTCCTTATTCATTGGTTATTTAAGTTAATTATTTGTCTGAGGGGGAAAAAAAACAAAAGAATTTATAATTGCAAATAATGAGCGACCTCAGATGATGTTATAATGAAGCCAGTGTAGTAATCCCTGTGGCGTAATAAGAGTCGGTGTCAACCGGCCTATTGTGGCTACATGTAGCTGCTTCTTTCCTGCTGTGAATTAGACCTACAGGCAGGAAACATAAAACAGGCACTCCCCATTCCTAATTAGAGGATCAGGGACTTATTAAACCCAATTCCATTTGACCCCAAATTCACGTTTTTCGTTTACTGCATTTTTTTTTTTTTCAGACAGAAATTGCCAGCACACTTAACCGATGTGTTTTCTCTTAATTCTTTTTTCGTTGGAGGTAGAAACCGTTAGGGTGAGAGGAAGCAACACCAAGTAAATTTGGCCACAAGTGAACAGTCACACTGAGGCACAAAGACTGTTTTTCTGCTCAGATGATTTCCCTTTGCTGGAAATACTGGAGGTTTAGCTCTCAGATACCAAATAAAAAATCCAAACAGAGCGTTGGAGCTGACATCAAAGGAGCAGGGACAGAGAGCTCACAGCCACCTGTGGCATTTCTGTCAAAGAGTGGCCTTTTCTCTAGCTTTGGTTGTTCATGGCTACCTCACAAACACACACACACACACACACACACACACACACACACAGAGGCATGACACACGAAAGAAACACATGAAAATGCAAACATGCGCACACTCTCATGTCGCCACAAAAGCGTTCATATGCAGTGAAGCGGAGTTGAAAATTATAGCATCAATTCCAGTGCTGAAATTTGTGAGGGAATACACACACACACACACACACACTCACACACACAGCTCAGCAAAACTCAGCAAAGCCAGAAACCAGGCTTGGCTCGTGCTTGATGAAACTGCAGTGAAACAAAACTGGGGACAACTGGATACACTGTCCCTGACCCACCCATGTTTTGAGTCAAGAATCTGTCCCATAATTCTTTATAGTCCACACACACACACACACACACAGTAATGCAATGGGTAAAACATGAGGCTAACCCATTCATTTGTACTGAAGCCTCACAGACACTGCTGTCATATTCCAGGTCAAACATGCTGCAGGTGCCGTTTCAGAGAGACAGAGACATGAGACAAGCAGTTTATGTACTATTACTATTCCCTACATCTATTTCTATCCATTTACTACAGCTCACTTTCAAGCCAATCGAACTTTCAAATTCCAGACGTGTTCATGTAAGGTGTGTGCTGCGCTTCATTTAAGCTTCCCTGACCATAACACAGAGTTGTGTTTTTCAACCATCATGTGACTCGGTGGCTCAGGGGAGACCAACCACGACACGGCCGTCCCGACCAAATTCAGGTTTTATGTTTCCTGTCCTCCTGAGTTGCTGTAAAGCGACTGAATGTGGGACATGTTTAACGTGTACGTATGTGTGTGCGTTTCTCTGCCCATGTATGTTAATGTACGTTTCACCTGGTGGAGTTTTGTGTGGATATGCATGAGGCAAGCCGAAACTTGTACTTCAACTTCTGTTTGGAATTCATCCAGATCTGCAACATGTTAAAAAAATATATCCTCCCAATCCTCCAAATCCTCACTCTCTCCTGCGTCCAAACACGCTAAAGTAGGAATTCTGCCGAGTTAGTTATTTTGACAATAGAGGTAATCTGTGGCATCAGCAGGCTGCTCCCTACCTGGATGCTGTGTGGTTATCTCTGCAGAAGCAGCAGCCGCACAGTCAGGCAGGCCGGGGACTGCGTGGGGGGGTTGGGATGCAATGAGGTGGGGCTATAACAGTGCTCCCGGGGGAAATAGGGAAATGGGAGGA
>JBBMOC010000043.1:2869767-2882320 GCA_037975185.1 Centropyge bicolor
GGGGGGGGGGGGGGGGGGATGCGGTGTGGAGGGTGAAGAGGTGAAGCGCAAAACATTCTGGCACAGAAATGTCTGATAGAGTAATTGAACACATGTGATTGTCTGTTAAATATCCAGGTCCATAAAGTCAATCCTCTCCGCAGTAGCATCATCTGTGAAATATGAAACGACAGCTTCCATGCAGTGAGTAATCACCTTATCCGCTGCTCAGGGAGCAGCTTGTGTTCAGGTGGACTGTGGACATGTGTAATGTTACTGATCATTTTAAAGAGGCTGTATTTGCAGAGACATTGTTAGCTCAGACATTTATTCACTTCCTATTGCTTTGGACAGCCGTGGACAAAAAAAGAAAAAGTCCAGTCCAGTGTTGTGTTGTCAGACAGACGAGCTGTGTTTGTACAAGAGATCCACCGTATCATTGAGTTATTTGGTGTTGGAAACAGGTCAGTCACGTGCAAACAGCTGTTTCATGCTCCAGCACACCGTTAACTGTCACAGCCCCCCAAATCTCTCTTTTCTTCTCTTTTTATCTTCACCCTCTGTCTCTCTCTCTTTCTCTCTCAAGCTGCCTCTTTCTGTCCTGACACTGAAATACAGCAGACTAGACGCTCGCGAAGCGTCTCGCACCGACGTGGCAGAGCGTCACTCCAGCTCAAACATCTTTGTTGAGTGTAAAACAGTGACCTGTGTTCTGGCAGAGCTGAAGTGCAATAGTGTCTGATAAAGCAGAAAGCAAAAAAAAAAAAAACCCACCCTTGAACAGCAGCTATTCCACCCAGAGTTGGTTCCAGGCAATAGCCTGATACAGATACAGTGCCGTGGCTGAACGAGGCTTCCGTGCGCTGCTCGGCAAATGCATTATCTGTCATTTCCTCTGCGTCAAATAACAAGAATAAAAGTCTATTTACTGAGCGACTGGGTCGAGGCAGGGTGAAGGGAGAGAGACGACCAGCAAACAGAATGTTTTCCTCCGCCGTGGACGGCGCTCAGTCCCCAGTGCTGCTAACAGGCGGCCGTGCAACCTATCAATTCTCTTTGATTCCCTCTCACATATCCTTCACTCCAAAGCCTGTAAAGACAGAGAACACAGAATAGGCTTGTCTTTTTGCACACTGATGAGACCTCTTTTCTTAACTTCCAAGATATACACACATATTTTCTTCTTCCCTTTTTTCTCCTCTCTCTTTCTGCCGTGCTCGGTGTGGGCTCTGTGTATGTGTGTGCGTTGGGGGCAGGGGTATGAAAACAAGTCTCCCCCTCTCTCCCAGGTAATGTGTTTATTTTCCTGGACCCATCTTCTAGTTTACTGCGTGGTGGCGTTTCTCCCCTCTTATCGCCTGGGCCCTCACGGGGCACTTTAGCCCCTCAAATCCTGTTCACCACATACTGGTTTTAGAATCTGTGAAATGAGTGCTGGAGAAGCGTGGCCACAATGTCTGCCTGTGTTGCTGCTGGACTCAAATGGGCTTGGTGCGTTTTTGTCCAGGGAGATGCATAAATGGAAGTTTTTAACACCTCAAAGGAGGCTGGGCCTTTGTGGAGCCACACTAGAGAAGCCTGCCAGTCTCCCGAGGAGGCAGACACACTGAGTGCTGCAGGACAAAGAGCTGGAGGAGCCGAATCAGCAGGGGCATCACTCTGCTGTGGGCACCGAGCACACACACACATGTACACCCGCGTGTACTGTAAACCTGCACTCACATACACAGTGCACATGTGAACACATGCACAAACGTTGCAAAGGCTGGAAAGGCAACGACCTCAAAACACAATATCAAAAGGAGACGTCGAATATATCATGAGTCATAATATATTTCCAATCTGACAAATTAAGCAAATTCATCTTTTACCCGTCTCTCAACACCTGCACTGCGACCTACACCCAGCCTGCAGCAGGAACCAACAAACAAGACATGGTTCATCTGAATATAAACACTGTATTACCACCAGTTAAAATACAACATACCGTAGCAAACTGTAAATAGATTCATATGTGATTGTACCAGCACGCTCAATAAAAATGACAAATACAAGCAGCACAACAAACGCTGCCTTTTCCTTCTTATTGATTTCAGCTCCACTGTTTGAAAATAATTTCCTCATTTCCATCCCAATTTTCCTTATTGAAATTCTTTTTTTTTTATTCACGAGTACAGCCCAACAGCTGGCATTTACAATCAGTCTTTATGCTGTTTAGATGTCTACAATAAGCATTTAGATGCAAATATCTCTGCCTTGTACAAAAGACTTGCAACTTCTGTGAGAAGCAACATAATCAACCTGCAATTGTCTCCTGGCTCCAAGTGGTTTCCAGTGACAAGGCCTAAGCCGTAAGCATCTGTATTCAAATGATTCCCTATTTCAGGCACGGTTTAGTGTGGATATTTTCCAACAGTACTGCACTGAAAATCAATCACATGGTGAATTAAACCAGAAAGGAAACAACTGATCCATAAATGATCAGGTTACAACAAGGCATTGGTGTCCACAAATTATTCTGTGTTTTCCTTGTTTGGAGGAGAAGCGCGGACGCACTATTTGATAGCGGCCTTTTCCACCAATGACTTGCATTACTGTCGCGCATTTTTTGATGTGCAAAGGCAGGCTTAAGTTGACAAATAATTATTTTGGCAGCGAGCTCAGCACAATGCAGGCGGACGACTTTAACTGAGGAAATGTGTGAAACCTTTGTAGCATGTAACAGAGTGAAGAAAGTCTTAAATTGGCTGCAGTTGAAAATTCATAATCCACGTTGGAAAATCACTCTTTAGCATTTGGCATTTCATATAACCCCCCGACACTGTATAACAGCATTTCGCCGCATGTTGGTCTACATCCTGCTAAAAACTGATCTAATTTTTAGTCTTTCTTCTCTGGAGGAACATTCAGCTAAATAAGTGACTGATAAAAAAAGGAGCAGACACAGGATAAGTTCTTTTCCTTGAGTGAAAAAATGACAAATCTAGATTAAAATTTAAGGGTATAATAAAAAAACAAAACACTGAGCCTGTACTGTAGCGTATGTGACAGGGGCCATGGTGTAAATCTGATACTGGTGAGGGGGGGGGGGGGCATATGCTCTGCTTTGGCTCCACTGACCCTTGTGCAGCCATTTTAACAAATAACATTATAACCTCTGTTTTTTCTTTTTATTTACAGTTGCAGAGGTCATTTGTCTTTTTTTTTTGAAACCCACAATTAATAGCAGCGTTTGCAAATGCAAATGAATCCATTTAGGGGGAGGGAAAATGATCAGTTTGAGAATATTTCTGCCTTCTTAATCTTCTTAAGAGGGAAATGATTTAAAAGGAGGACACAAATCTCCAGTGACATGGCAGGAACTGTAGGGCACTCCCACCCCCCCCACCCCTCCCTCTCTCCATTCTCCCATTCTCATCTCACTCATGTCTGCCTTGCGCCCCCCATCCCCATTTCTCTCCCATCCTAATTTACCTCTCCCCCCTTGTTGGCCTGTAGGGGTGGAAGGGCCAGGAGTAAGGGACAAGGAGCTGAGAGCAGGGCTCCACTTGGCTTGTCCCCTCCAGAGGAAACAAATGTAGTGTTTGAGCCACTGATCACTGGTATAATTGAATTTAACACTCCTTTTCTGGATTAAAAAAGAGCCTTTGAAATGAAAGGTCAAATTACCTCCACAGTCAGGCAATAAATAAGTCAAACAAGGTAAGAGGTTCCTGCCAGCATATGTTAGTGGCAAATTTAATTAGCGGAAAAACAGGAGGCTCCTCCATCCTGTACTACGTTGGACAAAAGCAGGGTTGGAGTCCCAATTCTACAGCAAAGGAACGAAAATATATCTATCATCACTAAATTGATCTCATCATTTAAAGTCACGTTTCACAGAGCATGATTTTAAATCACTCTATGAGTAGGAACAGCCCATAATTTAAGAAATCCAGCCTCGCTCTTATAATATCACCAATCCACCCACAGCAATTTTGCAAATAATCAAATTTCATGGGGGGAAAAAATAACTTGAGTCTAGACAACACTCTTGGCTATGACCCTGAACACTTCTTAACAAATGTTTTTTTTCCACTGATGTAAAGTATCCTATAGTTCCACTGTCCATTGAGTGCTGCACGAGGAAAGAAAGCAGGCATAAAGTCAGGCTGCAGTCTGGAAGCACAGAAGGTGGCTGAGCAACGCACAGAACAAGGGAAAGAGAGAGAGAGACACAACACTGCTCTACACCCAACTAGCTACAATGTGGCCTTTGTGACATAATGCACTACGCACAGCAGATTGTGGAAAATAATCCAAAATTTACTGGTTCGCATATCCAGCAATAACAACTGACATCACAACCTGTACCATATATCCCATGTTTCTGGGCACATTTTACATTTAGTGGAGAATGAGGGGGGTAAGAAAAACATCGTCAGGCAGTTATTATATTCCCATCATGTCCTGGGAGCCCATTACAGCATGGCACAAGCAACGGTAAAACTGAGAAACCCAGCAGACTGAGGCTACAGGCAGAGGGCTGGGGAGCACTTAGACTCACAGCACAAACCCACTGCACACACTGTTAACTGCTGGAGAAAAGATGGAGTTCAAGCAAACACTTTGCACCTACAGATTATGTGTATTTAAATTCTGCTGGTCATTAAGATTTACTTTTTCCCCTCCATGTTTAGTTGACTTCTGTGTGCTACTATTAGTGTTTGGCCGAGCAGCTCCAGGTGTCTTCTGAAACAATTGAAGAAGAGTAATGCAGGAGGAAGAGCAGGAGGAAGAGGCTCCTCAGTGTAGCTGTCCACACAACAGTAACATGAGGTTGTTGTTAACAGTGGTGAAAGCATGACAGGTGGGTCACATGAAACATCGCCGTGTATTTTTTTTTTTCACTTGTCCGACACATGCTTCTCATTATTCTACAAGAAAAACTGACTTTGCTCCAAGCAAAAGAGAGAAGGCCACTACCACTCACCGCAAACTAGTTCTCAAGTATATCTTACATTACATATGAGTATACATTTTGAAGCTGAGTATGCTTTGAACATTCCATCGGGGTAAAATGAAAATGTAAATAGATTAAATTGCGTGTCCAAACAAGCAATAAGTGCTGCTAAGGTAAGTATGATCGATGTAATAAAAGAAAAACACTTTCCAGGATTTCAATTGAATGAGCCGAGCGGACTTTTAAATAAATCTAGCAGACTAGTTCCCACAACCTTTAGAAGAGTGAGTTAAAATGTACACTGAATAAAACATATAAATAAATGTGCTGAAATGTGTGACTTGAATCCAGCTGAAAAAAAAAATCCACAGCTGTACCATTTCAAATTTTTAAATGACAAAAATAATATTTTTCAAAGGCCAGCTATGGACGGTGTGTGTGTGTGTGTGTGTGTGTACTTGTGTCAGTGCATGTATGTGTCCATATATCCACGTGTGTGCACGCCTGCTCTCCACAACAGCCCCCTAAACGTGGTTTTGGGCAGACTGTGGCCGAACAGTAAAATGTTGAAATTGGAAAAAATATTACCCTTCTTTCTCTTGAATGGCCGAGAGATAAGCACCCTTTAGCAATGAAGCCGCTGGAGTTTAAGCTTATTATGAATACCTCTCAGAGCGCAGAAGCATGTACTGTAGAAATCAAAGGGAGTAATAGGCAGGTAAGCCTGTGTCATTTTAAGGAGGAAGTCAGTTGTGAAATTGTAAAATCGCAAGGCCCTTCTGACAATCTCCTGCCCTCAGAACACTCCCATAAATGATTTCTAATGGCAGCGGCTATCACATATCTGACAAAGTCTGAAGTTTGTGAGGCGAAAAGAAAGAAAGTCCAATGCTAATCTCTCCATTGATGGAGACTAATAATAATAAGACCATTTATCTCTTTGATTAAACAGCACAGACTCTGAAGTTCACAAGAATGTGTGATTCTTTGCAAGTGCCCTAAGCTTCCCGAAGTAGACCTGGCTTTGCAGAACATTCCTCATGGTTTCATGTTCAATTGGCTGTGAAGGTGCGCGGCATAACTCTTACATGCCGGACTGACAAAAAAAAAAAAAAAACAAGCTACAAACTGGAGTCATCTTCCTTTTCTTTAATGATAATAATGTTTGGGGATACAAGAGCTGCTCATCAAATCCCAGAATTCCTACATGTAGCCAGTGCACACATGCTCACAAAAACCATCAGCTGTAGGGTTGTAGGGTTGTGCATTTTCTGCCTAACAGCTTCAGTTGTAAAGCTCTGCCGCTGTAGATCTGCTGTAAACGTGATATCATAGCAGAACTGCTCGGAGGCCAGCCGGACTCTGTGCTGCTCCATATTCTACAGAAGGCATGCACACACTCGCAGGAAACACACGCAGGCGAATACATACTGTGCCTTTTCTCCTCTGAATATTCATCCATGTTTCCACATCATCTGCAGGTCTCCTAATCACAGTCACTTCCCTTTTAATCACAGGGCTCTAATTAGGTCCTAATAAACCATTTTGCCATCCTCTTGGAGCGCCTCTGTGTCACTCACACATCAAACCAAGAAATGCTATATTAAGGGGCTGTCAAGCTCAAAGGAAAGCTCCTCCAGCAGCAGTGATACAGATACTGCAGGCACACCCTCTTACACTAATTGAAATTATCGAAAGCTCCGCTTACATGTGACACTTGGCCATGTCTGAAACCATGGCCTGAAGTACAGCAGTCAAAAGCAGGACGCTTGTGCCAACACTGAGGCTCGACTGGCTTCTCTGATGTCTGGTAATTGTTTAAACCTGAGTGGATATGGCACAGGGCCTTATGCTGCCTGTTCTGCCAAGAGAAGAAAAAAAAATTTCTCGCTAGCACTTTTCTCCTCTGTTTCTTCTATTCTAATTCAGTCCAGCATGGGCTTCAGGGAAAACCTCAATGATTCCATGTTCATCTTGGAGAAGCAGTGTTGGGGATGATGATCACTGACCACAAGTTGATAATGATGACTGTTTAATTAGAAGCCTTTCTTTGGCCTGGCCACGACCCAAACTCCTCCACCCTGCAGATGGTAACCAATAAATTTAGCATTGCTGAGGATGAGGAGGAACATTGTACCTCCCCAGTTTATCCTCAACCCCACCCCTAACCAAGGACATAAAGCCTTTCTTTTTGCTAACACAAAAAAACGCAACCATAACCCTGCTGCATGTGCTTCAGTACGAGCGAGCGTCTGACTGTGATCGTCCAAGTGTCTCCTGCAGTCACCTGCATCCAATTTGCAATTGGTTAATATGCTGTCAAGGAAATAATAGGCCCTCACTTGTTCATTTTTATTTCACTTTTGGAAGATTTTTATTAGCATAACAACGATGCTGCACAGAGTTCTGCTGTCCGTATTTCTCACTATAACATCCACATCTTGTAACTAAAGCAAATCATTACATTTTTATGGTTATGTTTAGGCAACTCAAAACACTTGGTAAGAGCTAGAGAAACACTGTGGTCATGGTAAGTACATTACGGTTATGGTTGGGGAACTAAAACACTTCGTTAAGGTTGGCAGAAACATCGTGAGCTTGGTAAAAAATTTTGAGGAAAAAAAAAAAAGTCTACTGTGATGAGATGCAAACCCAAGTCTCCAGCATAGAAGTCATGTGCCATCCACCCTGGCCTCCTCCCTATGAGTTTACACTGCGGTGGGAGAACGTAACTCTGTGAACCAGCTTTGACAGTGAACGTAAATCGCTATTGCAAATTAGTTGTATGTGAATATAATACGTAGGAGGGAAGGTTTTGAAGTCATTTGTATATATATTTGTATGCAGTCTGCGAGGTCATTAATTGTGGTCATAATATTCCAGCAAAAGCAAAAAGAATCGTTCAAAATCTCAACATTTTCACTCCTTAATACTTGTTCCACAAAGTCATTCCACCCTCCTCAGCAAAGCTCTCGTAGATTTTACAGACCGTCCTGTCTAGTGGAAAAAAGAACGAGTGTTACTGTTCCTCAGACAGGACAACCCCTCCCATCATCCTCTGGTCCCCCCTGAGTAAGTCCTCACCCCCTCCCTGTCAATCATCCTCCCTCGGACAAGCCTCCTCCCAGAGGTTTCTACACCCGCACCGCCTGGCAGAAACAACACTGTGTGTGTGTGTGAGTGTGTGTGTGTGTGTGTGTGTATTGTATGTGGGCGGGTGGCGTGTGCCAGAGTGGCTATCCCCTCAGATTGTCAAAGAGGCTCATGGGAAATTTACTGCATGGGCCAAACCACAGGCTTTCTCTATCATTTCAGCAGATTTCTCTTTTTTAGTCCCATTCAAGAAAGTGATTATCACAGACGGTACTTTGTTTCTCTGAGTCGGGTTTTCTGGGCTTTCCTCGTTGGAGCTGCACTTTGCTCAGAAATGTGCAGTTGAGCCAATCAGGGGTTTCTTAAGTGCCATTTTAGACTGGGCAAAAATGTTTCCACTGCCTTCAACAGTTGTTTCTAAAGCACGTGCGTTAATTCATGGACCCTCAGAAGAGCGAGCAGATGACTGTTAATTAAAATTGGTTTCAGTTAAAAATTCATATTTTCCAACACTAGTGCCTGTGTTATGGTTATGGTTGTATTATGGTACAAGTAGGCAGAGTGATGGATAAAGTTGCTCCAGTACTTTGACATGTACTGGTGAGAGTCAGAGACCGTGCCATTTGGAAAGACATGAAAGGGGAAAAACTCAGGCGCTGTTTCGATGCTACTGCTGCATGTATTCCTACCCATTAAGTACAATAAGTATTTTCAACCACCTTGAAAATACAAGATTTCCCCTGTGAAAAATTCCCTATGTGCAGGTCAGGAGAAAAATCAATTTCTTAGACTGAAGGAGAGTGAGTTTGATCTACTTACACATCATCAGTGGGTCTGAGGCAACATGAACACTAACATCATTATTTGTGCAGAGTCTTTAGCTCCGAAAGTCTCAGAAAATCTGCTCTTAGCCCATCTTTTCACCAAAAGGGTCTAAACACCCCCCTTTACTCAAAGACTGTGTGTGTTTGTGTGTGTGTGTGTGAGAGAGAGAGGGGGGGGGGATAACAAAGACAGACAGGGAGTGAGAGAAAGCTTGTGGTCGGGTCTGGTGAAGCCATTTTCTCATAATGCACATTAAGGGCAAAGCCTTGTAACACATCCAAGTCAGTGTAAAAAGAAATTATTGAGAAAGGAAACAAAAGACCTGGGCAAGACGAGATGCTATGGTTAACTTCATCAAAACTTTAGCCACAAGACCCTTTCCATCTTTTCCCCCACCCTCCCGCTTTGTCACTTTGATTTATTTTTGGCATCGCACATTAGCATTTTCCAAAGGAAAAACTGTTGGGAATCTGATTTCTGGCCCAATACATCCTTTCTTTTCCATAACTTCCTTGCCTGTTTTAGATGTCACAGTAGCTGCTCCATGATGCAAGTGGTTGATCAGTATTTGTTTCCACCCAAGAGAGCTGACACACACTATCTGGAGACTGTGAGGTTCAGCAAAGACAGAGTGTGTTTTTGTTTGGAGGCCTGTCTTCAAAAATGTAATGGAGTCAGTCAAGTTATAGCTGAACTAAGCTTTTGGATCCACGTTTAAAATCAGTGTAAATGTGCAACATAATGGTTTCAGGTCTTTGTATTTACACTCACACTCGTCAGTCACGCTGGTAAAACATGTGACCCCGCCTCCTGCATCATGCATCAAAGTGCCACATGATGGTAAAAGTGCCCATCACAGCCATGTCACTTCAGTACACGCCGAAGGAGACAACACACGGTATCATGTGTTTTATATGCAGTACGTACGAGCACACACACACAAATACACACGCAGAAATAAAGTTGCCAATCTGATGTGAAAACAGTCGTGTGCCAACAGAACAGCTCCCAGCTTCCTGAAGGCTGGACGGCAGAGTGAAGAAGCCAGATTGGCTGGCTTAGTCACAGCTATGGAGCATATTTTACATCTCATGTCAGATCAAGCTGGCAGATACCAAGCCGGCTGTCAACCTCCACCAACTGGATAATGTCTAATCGTTGGGCTTTAACAGACAGCGGAGACCTGTGGAACTTGGAGAAATGACTGCTGCCTCCGAAGACTGTGCAGCGCATTAACTATGCAAAAACCAGGTCAATTATATTTTCAATCAAAAAGGGTAAATGATTACAACCTTGTGTGACTCATGCACAAAAGTAAATGTTAAAATAATTAATGAGTGTTTTTTTCTCCTTCTGTTATTCATAACAAATGTGAAATTCAAATATATGTGCTCCATGCCATGATTGCGCCGCTCCTCCCTGATGAGAGGGTTATGAGAGCGTTATGAGAGCGTGAGGTTTTTAAGGCCTTCGCTCACATTATTTCACATGAAAACTCGGTGTCACAGCTGCCCGTGTTGGCTCGAGTGATATTTTCACAGAGTCCTTTAACATTTCCTCCAAGGCAGTGGCTTGCCCATGAGACTTGATCCAAACACAATGGGGGGGGGGATCACAAGGAAAAGGCTTGTTGTGACGCTTTTGTGTGTGAGCAGCGCAAAAGCCCACATTACACTAATCTCTTTTCCCTTGTTCACTCACAAGACACAATCTCAGGTCTTCAGAGCTTCTCTCATTCTAGTAGGAGAGAAATCACTCGGGGCAAAAGATCACAGCTCCTTCTTCTTCTTTTTTAAAAAATAATCCCAGAATTAAGCAGCAAGGTCACTCATACATACATATATATACATACTCTATATATCCGTCTATGACAAGCCAATAGATTCATAAATAAGCATCAGTTCTCTGTGACTTGAATTAAAGCTGAGCGTGACTGCAGTCGGTGAAAGCTATTAGTGAGTCAAAGTGAAAAAAAAAATAATTAATGCACGACTCTCTCAAACTGTAGCTAACAAAATGGTTGCCACAAAAAAAAAACTGGCTTTGGATTCGGCACTGAAATGTCTGCAAAAGGAACATGGACCGACATGAGTGTTTGTTTAAAATTCAGTTTCAACCACCTGCACTCTTTTCACACAACCTGACAGTTCTCAGCCTTGGTCCATATGCTGCGTGTGTGTGTGTCCCCACGTCTGCGTGAGGGAAAGAGAAAATGTGTGTGTGTGTGTGTGTGTGCACGTCCATGTCCCCACGCCTCTGTGAGGGAAAGAGAAAATGTGTGTGCGTGTGTGTACATATGCAGGGACTCCAAAATCCACCACATTTTAATTACTGCCCGGCTGCACTGTGTGGCTCTTTGATATGGAAATAAAGGCAAAGCATCTTCACACAGCCACTGTACAAATCTTCATCTGATTCATAAAAAACAATGAGCCCGAGTAATTCCTCCACCTGATTACAGTCCCTGACCTGTGTGAGGAACACGCGGCCACCAAGGCCCTTCCAATTAATTCTACATATTAATGTGTGATTTAAAAAATAAATAAAAAAATCAACACACTTACCATAGCCTAGACCGTTGCATTTTGAAGTCAAAGTTAATTATGCACAACTATGCTATGGACGAAAGAAAATGTCCAATTATTTTGAGAAAAACATTTTCGGTGGGAGAGTGAATGATACAGATCAAAATGGGCCACTTAGGTTACTTGTGCAATTATGCAGTTCCTGTGAAGATACACATATTTAGATTTTTTTTTTTCATCTGTAATCCTTTAATGTCAGCAATACTGTTCACTTACAGCAGCCAGAGGGACACAGCGAGCTAATAGAGCAGGAAAAAAAACGGCCCCTGCCCTCGTCGATGTTCAGTAAGTGTTGCTGCACATAGGTGCTATTTGTTTCTGAATAAAAAATGACATGTGCTCAAGTTTAATCTCTGACATTAGAGGAATTTGCGATCAAGGAAACGCATGATCTTAAAAAAAACCTCAATGAGTGAAAGCTCAGAATTCTCTTTCAAACAGCTGCTGTATTCGCCTGTCTCCTGTTCAACTGTCTGCCTCGACTTTCTCACAGCTTTTCAGCGCAGGCGGCGACTTGCTGGAGGTGATGCCCCCCTGTCTGAAGACTCAGTGGACCAGTGATTTCATCAGCGCTTTCTCCTCCAGGAGAAGTGACAATGTTGCAGACTGAAAAAAAGAATTTCCTCATGTGCAAACACAAATCCACTTCATCCAGACAGAAGGCATGTGCACCGTGCTGACTTTCCTGAAGCCTCGAAAACACCCTGTCGTCAAACAGCCGCTCTGTCCTACCACATGCTCCTTTGGTGCACGGAGGAGGACGACTCTCTGTCACTGCACGCATGCATTCATCACACATAATACTGTGTGGCGCCTAATCACATTGTCCCGTCAAACAACATGAAGCATAATGACAGAAGTGACACGTTACCAACTTGTCAGAAACTTCTTGTTGCGGGGGGGACAGATTACCAAAAAAATCTGCTGTGGCATATTCCCATCAGTTTTGATCATTGTTGAAATATTCTACAGCAAATTAGATAACACTTAGATAGACAGATGTCACAACATCTGCTCCCCCCCCCCCCTCCACCTTTACCAAGCCTGCTGTTGTTTACCTCCTCTCATCTTGTTTATCATCAGGTCTCTGCCGCTGCCTCCACCACCACAAAGAGAGCCAGACTAGTAC